>JAOTQE010112143.1:0-13152 GCA_025631205.1 Nesometra sesokonis
GGGGGTTAAGCCTCTTAATCCCCCTAAAATCACCACCAATACTGAGTTTAAACTAGGATCAACATTTTTAAACAGTAGTCAGAATTCTCCTTAATTATAGATTTAGTAGAAGATAGTTTATGTGATTCAGGTTAAGGTTTAAACTCTAGCTGATCTAGGGATACCAAAAACATTCAGACCCCTTACCCTACCCCAACCAACACAATTTACAGGTACTTTTTTTGGCTTAAAAAATATAAATGTTATCCTTTTAGGTCTGAGATGACCATTTCAAAAAAACATTGTGTTCTAAATTATTAAGCAATCTAAAACTCAGACTCACAGTTTGGAAAAAATTTGGTAGAGACTACAGTACCAATATGTGGCGATCATTCCTCTTTATTACAATTTAAAGTCCCCACCCATTCTCACTACCCCTAATCCCATCTCAATAAATATTTGAATCAGATATAAAAATATACAGAATTCAAAAGTTAGGCTAAGTGTGAGAAATTCGCAAAAAAATTACTGTGAGCAAAAAACCTAAGAAACTATTTGAAAAATTAGGTTTGAGAATCATGTATAAAAGTGATCAATGTAGCAGGTTAAGTCAAATGATACCGATCTCTGAATCTGTTAATTGGTGGTTGATGGAGAATTGTGATAATGGTGGCAGCCATTGTGACAGTGGTAGTGACGAATAAGCGACAGTGGAAAAGGTAGTGATATTGCATTGACAGTGATTGGCAATCTGATGGTGATGATATTGACAAAGACACTGACAATGATGTTGACAGTGATAGCAATAGCAATACTGACAGCGACAATGATGGTGATGATAGTGACAATGACAGTGACAATGACAATGGTGATGATTGTCACAATGATGGTGATGATATTGACAATGACAGTGGCAATGATGACGGTGATGACAGTCAAAATTAATAGTGATGATAGTGACAATCACAATGATAGTCAAAATGATAGTGACAGTAACAATGATGGTGATGATAGTGACAATGATAGTTACAATGATGATTGTGATGAGTCACAATGATGGTAATGATTGACAATCACCTAGCAGTAGCATCAATGATAGTGATGGTGAAAATGATGGTAATGATAGTGACAATGACGATGGTGATGTCAGTCACAATTAATGGTCATTATATTGATAATCGCAGTGATAGTGACAATGATAGTGACAGTAACAATGATGATATTGAAAATGACAATGAAAATGATGATTGTGATGACAGTCCAAATTAATGGTGATGAAAGTGACAATCACAGTGATAGTGACAATGATAGTGACAGTGACAATGATGGTGATGATAGTGACAATAACAGTGACAATGATGGTGTGGATAGTCAAAATGAAGATGATGATAGTGAAAATCTCAGTGATAGTGGCAATGAAAGTGACAAAAATACAACATTCAATTCAAATTAAATCTCTCAGAAGCAAGACAATACATTTTAATTAATATAAGGGAACATCAACAATTTAAGAATCAATAAGACATTACATTTCCTATCGATATTTGTAATATCAGCAAGTCTAATTTCTATTTCAAAATTGTGACATGCATAATAATTATACAAGACTACCTGAATTATAAAGCAATGTACAGCAGTATATTCCTAGCCACGTAAACCACCACAGCATGCACTCATACAAGACGGCCTAGCCTACATTAAGAAATTCTCAATGACAAGACACTTACTAACGGAAAACAGTATCCAATAAAGTGATCAACTTCACCGACGAACCTAGAAAACATTCCTCAGCAAAAAAAAACTGCTGTCGTAAAAATTCACAAATGTACAAGATAATCGTACTGATCAGCCTAAGTCATCACTCTTCTTATCGTCACTAAATCTCGTAAGCGCTGAATTCAACTTCTTAGGACAATTAACCTGACGAACGATGTGGCCTCGGCTCGTCGGCATGTAATAAAACAAGCCATTTTCTACTTTTATTGTTTCATTATTCTAAACTGTAAAATGGAATTACATTTTCAGTATATTTCACACATGCACTGCTGCTTTTGATGGCTTTAATACTGTTATCATGTGTCTGGCTGTCGATTGAATAATTGATCATTTTAATTTAGGAACAAAAGATTTACTATACTAATGAATAAAAATTAATTATTACCATATTCAATGTAATATAAGTACATAATTCTAATCAAAATATGTTGTATTTATGAAAAGGAACAATTAAGATCTGTCTCCATTACATAAACCTGGAATTATATGGATAAACTTTCATTCCTGATGACATAATTTAGGTCGCAATATTCAATCCTGACACGATGGCACGTATCTCATTGTTTGGAGTATTATACTTTATTCATAACACAATGGGATCACAATATGAAATAATTTGGTTTGCAAGTTTATATTGGAAGGAATAGCAAAACATGGGTTTAATATTTAAATTATAAGTAAGCCCTTTGAAAAAAAACTATTAACATCTAGGAATGGTATTGACAAGGTAGATAAAGGTAGTTAACAGGGTTAACCCTACAACTACCATATCAAGAGATACTATCAAGGATATGGTCAATAATGCTCTATAAGAACATATAAGAAAATAGGAAAATATAGCTATTTAGAATAAACCTTTACATTAATTAATTAGAACTGGCATCATAACAAACAAGCAAATATAAAAACAGAAAAGGTCAGATGTGGATCCAAGGAGGGGGGGGGGGCAACTTTGGACCTCTAAAATTGCACTAGAGAGCATCTGTAGAGACAACATTTTCCTGGACCTATGCCTACTTTCGAACTTGGTTGGATCCGCCCCTGCATGGCAATTATATACTACCTTACTAATTCTCTGTGGTTCTAGGTAGATCTCCCTAGTAATTTAAAAATGATAGACCTACCGAGTCAGAGGGTTTAATTTTTTTTCATAGGGAGTGAAAGTGAGAAAGGCTACTTTGAAGAAAATAGTGTTTCAAATAGATGAAAGAAAAAACCTGAGATTGGACAACTTATCATTGAAATTTAACAAGCAAATATTGTCTCTTGTCAAATGGGATTATGTTATTGATGTTTTACTTATCATAGGAACAATCTTAATTTGAAAATCAAATGTAATTTAGTAAATGACATGATGTCACTACAATAATATTATAGCCCTGTATCTTTATTGGTTTTTTATATGAGACATGATTTTATTAATCATTAAAGTTACTATTTTCCTTTACCTTAAAAGGAGAGAATGGATTTTATATAAAGAGTAATATTTCTCTTTTCTTAAATAAAACAATAGTTGATATGAATAAATTAATCATCAATGTTACTTTATTATAACTAAGGCAATCTTGACAAAGGATACAAGATTTGATGTAAAAAGTAACTCTTATATTTTCTTAAATGAAACAAGATTTAAATGTAAAAAATGTGAGGTGTCACCACAAAATGAGTCATGTTGTACAAAAAAAAATCAAAATTGAATTACTGTTATATTAAAATAGAAGACATTAAGCTTTAATTTGGTTTTTGAATTAGTTCCATGGGTGGAGTATAACCAGAGAAAACTAATTCTGAAATGTACACACTCGAAAACACCCTTTGGAAAAAATCGACTTTAAAGATCTGTTGAATTCCTGCCTGTTTTTCCACTGATTTTGAAAAAACAGACTTTACAAAATGTAGTCCAAAACAGGATGTTTGTAATTACAAAATTTAAGTAATAAACTTCCCAAAACAACAAAAATCTCATTTTGATAAAATTCTGACTTTCTACCTATTTTTGTGAATATCTCAAAATGACACCTGGCGTACAACATGACTCATTTTGTCGCGACACCTAACAAATGCACCATCAATGTTATTTATTCCTTGATAACTACGACAATCCTGAAAAAAGACAAGACTTTATGTCAAGAGTAATTTCTTTTTTTCTTACATGAAACAATATTTAATTGGAATAAATGCATCATCATTGTCGCTTTTTCCTTTACAATAATCTTGAAATAAGAGGCATGGATTTTTTGTAAAGAGCACATTTCTCTGTTTTGTTTTAATGGAACAAGATTTAAATAGCATAAATTCATCATCAAATATTACATTTTTTCCTTCACAACTAAGATCTAAATAAAAGAGATAAAAATGTGCTGCAAAGAGTAATTATTGCTCATTTTTTTTACAGTGAAACAAGATTCGATTTAATGGTGATTCTAAGATGATCCTCATTGTTCAGAGTTGTTACAATGATTAATATGTTGTGTTTTATGCGACTCCCTGTGGACAAAACTTTATGAACTCGATCAATCATTGTTTAAGTACAACACATACATTGTCTTTTATGAGTATTTATGCACATTAAATTACATTGAGATTATGTTATTACAGTGTACACTAGGGATGAACTGTAGAGTAAAGGGTATCAGGTACCAAATTACCAAGCAATCTAAGGGTATGTTTAGACTCAGCCTAACTTACGCGGCGTACGATAATTTGTGTCTGAACTAGCCAGCGATTAGTGTAAGTCACAAAATCCAGAGCGTAACTTGAGCTTCCTGCAAACCCCGGTTTAGCGTAAGCTACGGAGCTACGCCTCGTATGCCTGAATGGTTTTGCCCTTGTGTTACGTGTTGTCCAATAACAATTTGCAATCTGTCTGAATTGGCCAATCAATTACGGATCACAACTCACTAGCGGCAATTTTAAAATTGCCTTTGACTTGCGTAGTACGCCTTGTGTCCGAACACATTGGTCGTTAAGTCACAGATTAGTTTGTGCCTTGCTTACGCTAAGCTCCGCTGCCATGAATCTGAACATAGCCTAAGGTTCAGCCTCACACATTGGGCAGAAGTTGGCAGAGACTACAGTACCAATCTGTGGCGATCATTCCTCTTTATTAAAATTTAAAGTCCCCATCCATTCTCTCCACCCCTACCCAATCTCAATAAATATTTGGATGAGATGTAAAAATAAACAGAATTCAAGATAGGCCAAGTGTGAGCAAAAACCCCAAAAATTATTTGAGAAATTAGGTTTGAGAATAAAAGTGATCAATGTAGCAGGTTAAGTCAAATGATGCCCATCTCTGAATCTGTTAATTGGTGGTTGATGGAAAATTGTGATAACGGTGACAGCCATAGTGACAGTGGTGGTGGCGAATAAGCAACATTGAAAAAGATAGTGATATCTCATTGACAGTGATTGGCAACTGATGGGGATGATATTGACAATGACAGTGACAATGATGTTGACAGTCACAATGATTCTGATAATAGTGACAATCACAGTGACAGCAACAGCAATACTGACAGTGACAATGATGTTGATGACAGTGATAATGACAGTGACAATGATGTTGACAGTCACAATGATTCTGATAATAGTGACAATCACAGTGATAACAACAGCAATACTGACAGCGACAATGATGTTGATGATAGTGATAATGACAGTGGCAATGATGTTGACAGTCACAATGATTCTGATAATAGTGAAAATCACAGTGATAGCAACAGCAATACTGACAGCGACAATGATGTTGATGACAGTGATAATGACAGTGATAATGATGTTGACAGTCACAATGATTCTGATAATAGTGACATTCACAGTGATAGCAACAGCAATACTGACAGTGACAATGATGGTGATGACAGTGATAATGACAGTGACAATGATGTTGACAGTCACAATGATTCTGATAATAGTGACATTCACAGTGACAGCAACAGCAATACTGACAGTGACAATGATGGTGATGATAGTGATAATGACAGTGACAATGATGATGGTGATAATAGTCAAAATTGAGATTATGTTATTACAATGTACACTAGGGATGAATTGTAGAGTAAAGGTATCAGGCCCATGTGGAGAACACAGTAAGATCCCACACTAAATAAGGTTTTGAAATTGCTTAATAATAATAATCCAATTCAAATCGAATAATTATCGGAAAGTACAATAATCTTTTACCTTTGACCCTAGCAGTTGGCCCAGTAGTTGCGCATTTGACTTCCAATCACTCTGGTCGGCTGTTTGTGTTCCTAGGCAAGAGACTTTATCCATGTTGTCTCTTTCCACCCAGGAGTATTATTGGGTACCTTGAAGGTACAAATTCCATGCTCTTATAACAGCTGCAACATTATGGAATGGATTGTATTTCATAGGCATTTGTTCCAATGGCTGGGTAATAATTTTGCAGCACTTTGTAATAAGCGCTTATAAAATGCCACAGTCTACCTTGGCATATTCTTGTGAGCCTCTCCACATGATTAATTAAATATTTTTGATCATTTCTTGCCTACATTATTTCTGCTTTACTAACTGCATTTATATCAACAATTGAAATTTCTAGTACAGTGACAAAATCTTGACTATCAATTTTTTTTTGACAAAAAACTTTGATGCCTAAATATGGTCATGATGATATCACTCCATGACCTTTCATAAAATTATTGTTACCATATTTGGGTATAATCAAAGTTTTTTTGTCAAATTTGACAATCTGGTTTGAGCTTAAAGATTCAATATTTTGATATTTCAACATCAGAGATTCCAGATAATGACATAATCAATTTGAAAATATCGAATCTTGATAAGATGACATATATTGAATGTAGTACAGGGCCATAGCTTGTATGTGTGAAAATTCAGAACTTTTCTCAGATTTTTCACAACACCAGATAATTTGCTACAAAACATTTAGGCTTGCACTTTACTTTCACTCTAGCTACAAGGTTCTAGACCATAAAATAAAAATAGAAACATTTTCTTCTAATTTTTTTTTAAAAAGAAGGTTAGCATCCTCTCCTGACATCAGAAAAACAGTCAACATGTTTTTTATTTTAAATCCCTAACACGACAATGTGTGCTTAAAATTCACCGATATGAATTTGTTTTGTATATTATCAACTTGGAAACCAATTGTTCACACCCCCTCTATTGACAAATGAAGCCCATAATCCATAAACAGTATGACTGCGACCATATAAAGTGATGAGAGAGTAATGATAAACTAATTTTGTGTTAGTAGAACTATGTGCTTGGGGTGAATCTGAAGTTTAAAGGGCCGATTCACCCCAAAAAATTATCTTCCTTATATTTTTTAATTTATTATAAAAAGTATATTCAGCACTGTTTCTGAATTTTTATGATTAATTTATCTATCATAATTATTGGTGAAATAGCTGAAAATTGCTAAGTGGGAGTTCAAATTACAAGATAGAATCCCTATTCATTAACATAAAAATTGTCTGAAAAAGGGGTATTTAAATAAATTGCAAAAAATCAACAATCATTCTAAAAATATACAGAAAAATACTATTCTTGTGTGTTTCAACCCAAATTGTTCATTTCTGATGTTTTTATATAGTGTAAAGTAGCCATTTTTATTTGATAATAAAAAATTGCCCACTTTACTATTTTGTGTGTAAAAGAATAGGGAGGAAATCTAGTTTATTTTTATATAGTTTTTTATTCATGAGTCTCAATGGAAAAAAAATCCTAAAAGTTCCCAAATAGGGCTGAATATACTTTTTTATGATTAACTAAAACATATAATTAATATCGTTTGTGTAAAGGTATCCTTTCTTTATTTTAATCACGAAAAAAAATGGAACACAGAAGTCTTCATAATGTCATATAATAGTAATTTTTTGGGTGAACCTGTTGGGACTAGGTACGATGTTTTTAGTGTGCCAAACCCCTTTTTGGTGCAACAAAAAAAAAGCTTCCTCTCCACATGCAAAATTTAAAAAAAAAAGGATACTAACCAATTATTATTGTTTACATAATAAAAGCAACACTTATAAATATGACCGCATGTTTTTCATCATAACTAATGTTAACAGTTGAGCTATCATAAAATAACAGCACATTAAAATGATTAATAGTAAGAATGCATAATTTTGAACACTTTTAGTGAGTCAGTTTGCCAGTAGCTATTGTATACAAAGAAATTTGAATTGCAAATTTTTAAGTTTAGAGGACATAGCACGTTGCACAAATAATGTATGTATTATTCAATTTTCTGTTCATTCTTTGCATATTCCATTAGTTAAAATATTAAAACAAGTCTCTCTTTCTTGATGAAAATTGCGCTATACGCCGCCATCCCTATTACATGGCAATGCTGTGCTCAATTTAGACACTTTGCACAACTAAAAATTGCACAAGATGATGTTGATCAATTTGTTCACCCACGTTATTTTATATCCCTAAATTGTGATTATTTTAAAGGCTACAAAAATTGCTAATATTATTAGTAACAATAATTATAAAATTATCTTTAGTTTAAATAATGTTTATATATTATGCATGCTCCGAGATCATGAATCCCTAAATTTTGTAGATTACTCAAGCAGCTTTTTTTCTCCAGATGGATGTAATCACACGGAATTCCTTTTCGTTTATATTACAAACTATCCATGTTAACATTTGCAGTTAGTAGTATAAACGTCCCCTAAGGGCCTGTTTCTAATGAAAACACACAAAATAATCGATTAAAATTAATCGGTATTTTTATGAGTGTCCTTCAGTCTGCCCACGTTAACTTATTTTCCCCTCAGTAAAATTATGTCACCATTACCTATAAAGGAAGAGCTCTCGATTTTGGGACGAGTTGGTTGGATTTTCTCGCTAGTTTGTTTACATTTACAACTCCAAGTTTTACCAGTATTTTCTCGCGATCACATTCAGAAGAATAGCATATTTTAGCAACATTATTTTTTATTGTCGACAATAAACCAGCCACTTGATTCTCAAAATTAATTTAACGACAAGATAACGATATTTTGTCATAATTATAAGATATGCCGAGGCGTAGCGCGGCGCAGAACGAAAGATAAGTCAAGCGAAAGAAAACGTGGCGGCCAGGCTTAGCTTTTCATTTCTTCATTAGACTAATGTACGAAACGAATAGACTGAATAGGTGGGCCCATGGAGAGATACATTTTTAATGTTATTTTGTTAAAGACACTGCAAAATTTCACATTTGATAAGCGAATCTAGGCCTAGTGTCTGTGATTTGATCAAAAGGTCACATAATAATCGGTATTTTTGCATTGCCGCTAAAAAGTGCACCACGATAATCGATTATTTGCCGTTTCAACCCTCATAGCGTGTTTTTAATCGGTATTTTTTAATCAGTTTTTTCGAACTGGTCCCATTTCTACTGCCAGAAAAAATCGATTAAAAAAAAAACAATTTTTAATCCCTTTTTTCTTTCTACTAGAAACAGGTCCTAAGCAATAATGTTCCAAATGTCTTTTATTTCCAAAATTCCATCAATGGGATACATTTTCAGGCTAAGGTGGACTTTCAACCTTATAGCTTGCCATAGCCTGTCTCACAGGCCTTACGGTGCGGTTTATTCACTTTTATTGCTTGACTCCTTTCAAGGCGTTATTCCATACTCACTTATTTTAGTTTAGCCGTAAGGCCTGTTAAAACGATTCAAGTGTGACGATTTACACCCGTCAGACAGGTGTAATTCATCATGCTTGATTGAATTTGAAAATCATGTGATACCATTACATCACTCTCTCTCTCTCAAAGCTTGTCGTTACCGAAGGCCTTCATGCGCGGATCTAGGGCCTATCCATGGAGAAAAGAAAATCCCTAGCCTAGGCCTAGGTGACGTGATGGACGATTGCAACTACACGAAAAATAAGAACTGAGTTTTTTTTTTATCAGAATAGGACAAAATTACATTTGTGAGAATACTTTTCCATTATAGTTTGTTGTTTGGTAGTCTCTCAAATGGTGCTTAGGCTTTTGGATCGTCCATTCGAAAAGGAAGCATTTTGGTTGGTTGACCGTACTACTGTAAACATTATTTCAAACCACCCACATGTCAAATACGGAGGGACAAAATACGTCATTTCTTTCTTGGGAGTCACGCACAAACTGTTTTAACAGGCCTTACGGCTAAACTAAAATGTGAGTATGGGATATCAATAGCACCTTAAATGGAATCAAGCAATAAAAGTGAATAAACCTGACTGTAAGGTCTGTGAGACAGGCTAAGCTGGCCAGGGTCATTTTTGTTTATATTTTTGGATTCATGTGGTTTCTTTAAAAAATCAAGCACCCGACTGACATAATTCCAAGATCTTTTTTTTTTTGTATTTTATCATTTATTTACCTGCAAAACATAGTACAGTCTGTATATACAAGGTTTGATAACAAAACAATTTCTAACTTATACAATATTACAGTCTACTATTTGTTTCATCCTAATAAACAAATGATTTTTTTTTAATTATTTCGATCCCGTGCTCAGGGATACTTTTGCTGTTTTGCTGTTATTGATGCTGCTGCTGTTACTATTTCTCTTGCTGATGTTGCTTTTGTTTTTCTTGCTGCTGCTGTTGCTCCTGTTGTTATTTATGTTGCTGTTGCAGTTGCTTGTGCTGCTGATGCTGTTGCTGCTGTTTTTCATTGTTGCTGTTGCTGCTACTGCTACTCTTGCTGCTGCTGTTGCTATTTGTCAGTGTGGTGTTGGTGCTGTTGTTATTACTGCTGATATTATTGCTGTTTGCTGATGCTGTTGTTGTTCTTGCTGCTGCTGTTGCTGCTTTTGTTGTTGCTGTTTTTTTTTTGCTTTTGTTGCTGCTGGTTGTTTGTTTTTTTTTTGCTGTTGCTACTACAGCTGATCTTGCTGCTGCTGTTGCTATTGGCCTTGCTGATGTTGGTGCTGTTGATATTGCTGCTGATATTATTGCTGTTCTCTGCTGCTGTTGTTCTTGATGCTTCTGTTGTTGCTTCTGTTGTTGTTGCTGTTGCTGATAATGATGTTGCTGATGTTCCTGCTGTTGGTACTGTTGTTATTTCTCTTTCTGCTATTGTTGTTCCTGATGTCGCTGCTAATACCTTTGAATGGAAGCCTCTTGAAAACTAGTGTCAACTGAGTCAACGAATGCTTGTTACAAATGGAAGTGAGTATTCAAACTGGGCGCTTGAAAAGGTACGCTACGTTAAGTTTTATTTCCTGTCATATTGCGTTTCTAAATTTATTATAATACTATTCATTTATATACAGATCACCTAAGAATCTCAGGTGGAGGCCATCAAGGACCGATAGAAATCTACCGAAACAATAGATGGAATTACGTTTGCAGTGATCACTGGAATGTTGATGCTTCTGAGATTGCTTGTTCGGAACTGAACTTCCGTGGTCTTAATCCGATCCAATCTGATACTCATCTAAATATCATAACACCTGACGCCGTCGTAGTTCAATGTGATAGCAGTGATTCTAGTCTTTCGCATTGTCAGTTTCATGACACTGTGCCATGTAGAAGTCATGCAGTACATATTACGTGTTTAGACGGTATTGATTTTAATATTCTATTGATAATAATAATAATAATAATAATAATAATAATAATAATGATAATGATAATGATAATGAATGCGCTTTACATTCAAATTAACCAGGCAGGAAAAATACGAAAATAATGTTGGAAAAGCTGAGGTTTTAAAAGGGCTTTAAAAGCAATGATTGACGTTGCTTGTCTGGTGTTTATTGGCAATGTATTCCATAGAGAAATCGAAGCCCAGGAAAAAGAACGACTTCCGTAAAATTTAGTGGAAGGATGAACAGGATAAGAAATTAAAGACTGAAGTAGATCTCAAAGACATCTTAGATTAGGATTTCTAGTAAAATTAAGTGAGACTTTGATTTTAGTTCCATTTGAAAAATTGTGGTACCAGACAAATCAGCCTAATAGTAATTAATACAATTGTCTGGTAACTACATTATTTCCTCATAATTTGAATTTTGACATCTTAAAATAATGTGTTTTTTTTCAGTTGGGATACGTTTAGAAGGATCCCCAGTCAACTATGCTGGTCGTGTAGAACTATACTCAAATGGTGAATGGGTAACAGTATGTGACAAAACGTGGGACATTAATGGTGCAAATACAGCATGCAGAATGCTGGGCTTCCCCGGGGCCGTAAAAGCTTTTGAAAATGCTGCTTTTGGTCAAGGAGTTGGATCTGTTTTGCCTAAGGATTTTACATGTACTGGTGATGAAGCTAACTTATTTGAATGTCAATATAGTTCCCATGACGTGTCAATTTCAGATAATGTCTGTGGACACATCAATGATGCTGGCGTTCTTTGCGCAAAAGGTTGGTGTAGTGTATACATTTTATCTTTCAAATGTTATACCATGTCTGTCAATTGTTATTATATTTCTGTAGAATAAATTACTATTTTTCTTAATTACATGGCCTATGTAAATACTAGTACATGATTGGTCGAAATTAAATCACGTGACGACTATCGCGATTAAAATAGTTATATTTTTCTAGGGAAACATAACTTTGAAAAAGGACCGATCTCTGACTTCACTGTTGAATTTCGCCCGATGCCTTGTGAAGTAGTCGAGCGATGAGGATCGATTGCTCACGAATTGTGACGTGTAAGCTTTGAAATAGGAAGGTTCTTTGAAAATGGCAAATTCAATATATTTAAATCTCTTGAAGGAGACGGATTGGACCGAATTATTTGCGAAAAAATTACCAATTTGAAGGCTAAGGAAACAATTTCTTTGCATTGAAAATTTGTAATAGATATTGTCTTTTCTATCGTTGTAATATGAATTTGACATCTAGTTTGGAATTATATTTTTCTACAGTATATTTTTCATTTAAATAAAATTCATATCATGTCATGCCATGTCATGTCATATCATGACATACTATATTATATTGTATCTTATCGCATGTTATTGTATATAATACACCATCTTCTATCCTTCGTTCCTCACGTCAGAATCTTCTTTCTGTTCCTAAAACAATATTTGAAACCAATTGGAAACCGTTTTTTTCACTTTTGCTACGACTACTCTTTGGAATTATTTACCACTTTTCCTTCACATTTTCCACAAATTTATCTATTGTCAAATCCAATCTAAAACACATAAATCAAATCATATCTCATATTATATTATGTCTTATCGTATCGTATCGTATCACATCGTATAATAGCATCATAATCATATCGTATATCGTTAATTAACAGCAGTATACAAATATTGACTGGTCATGAGGGGGATAGTGAGATCTACTGTCCCGAGGTTATGAGAAGACCAGAGCCTCCTCGGGAAGATAGTAGGCTCTGGTCTTCTCATCCCCGAGGGACAGTAGATCTCACTATCCCCCGAATATAGAGCA
>JAOTQE010112154.1:0-13151 GCA_025631205.1 Nesometra sesokonis
TGGCATTTGTACCTCCCAGGTACCCACTTATACTCCTGGGTGGAGAGAGGCAACATGGATAAAGTGTCTTGCCTAGGGACACAAACAGTCGACCTGAGTGATCTTTGAACCACCGACCTCGTGATTGGAAGCCCGAAATGCTACCGCTGCGCCAACCGTTTCCACTGTTTTGTCTTTTATCATTTACTACCTTCTTTAATGTACCTACTGAGTTAATTATGTACCATGTCAGTTCCTCTTTAATTGTCAAAATATTCATGGATAGAAAATAACCCTTTTCAAATACATGTCACTATTACCTTCCATACCCATTGACTAATCAAATTACACAGTGTTAAATAATAGGAAAATTAGACATTTTGAAAGGGTTGTGCTTGAAAACTAACATTACTTTTTAGATATAACTCACATAAATGGAAAGATCAGCCAAATTTACACTAGAACAGATAACTTTTAATGTGGTTTTTGATAGAATTTCAAACACAGCCCTTTCAAAATCTGTCATTTTTCAATTTAGCATTGTGTATGAGTACCATATTAGCCCCACTTTTTGATTTAATACCCAACTTGGAAAGTGATTTCCTTCATTATGTCATTGTCCTAATGTTGTGAAATTTTGTCTGTTAGTTCACAACTTATTGTTCTATAGGTGTATCCATAGAAATTTTAATCCCGGAGTTGCCCTTTAATCTACCTCAGTTAATTATGTTCCCTATCAATCAGTTCCTCTATAATTGTCAAAATATTCATTGATAGATAATAACCCTTTTTCAGATAGATGTCACTAGTACCTCCTATACATGCCCATTGACACTATTGCTAAATTAATATTGACTTCTCTGACACAACTTTTAATCTCTATCCTTGGCATTTAAAAGCTTACAAATCACTGACTTAAAACACTTGATAGAAACAAGTTTCTCCCATTGTCTTTACCCCCGTGGGTAATCAAACCAAGGTGCATATTTTGACTGTTTAATAAGTTTACCCTTGGAATTTTCAAATTATTAAAAGTAATATAAGATAATGTAGTATATAGGTAAGTTATTTGAGTGTAGTATTTAAGGGGAAAATGTTTCATTGTATTGAGATCAATTTTTAATGTTTTGTATAAAACTTTCCATGCGATTTTGTCATACTAAATTTAATCTTCTCTAATTCAGTTAGGCCAAATAAGCATCACAACCCTTTCTTGAATTTTTGAAAAGCTTATTTCTTTTTTATGAAAAAATATTAAAAACAGCGATTCAAGATAAATATGCAATAGTCATTTTTTTAAGTTATAGTTCCAAATTATTGTATTTGTTGGTGGACTATAGGCCTATATTTAAATTTGAATATTTTTGGAAAACAAAAAAGTGTTGTGGCCAAAATAATAAGTGGCCCAATGGTTAAAGATGATTGCGATGTACAAATATATGCCAGTATAAGATAAAAAATGGAAAAAACTAAAAATTGCCCTTCTCTGAAATTTATTCTGTGGTTGACGTTTAACAAGTCTTTTTCTTATTTGGCCTTAAGTTCTTTTTTTAAACATGTTAGACCTCCCATCAGATGAAAAGGGTCCCAAGTTTTGTGGAAGTCAAATTGCTGGAGACTTTATTGTAGGAGCCATCACCATCTATGTTGATCTGTAACAAATTGCCAAATAAAAACATACTTATTACTGTATAAAAACCAAGACGTTTTGAATGGTCTGGATCCTAATACATTTTGTTCAACATGTAAACTTTATTTCTACCATTATACCTTTAATATGAATTTGAAATTTTAGCTTAAGCCCTAGTTTTAGGTTGTTGATCAGGAATCAGAATAAAAGTTTCAAGAAATAGTCCAGATTGGAGACTGCGTGGTAATCCTAGAAACTTAGAAGTCTCTAAAATATCCCATAGAAACCTTATTATTAGTCCCTTTCTGTAAAATAATTCTAAACAGCTCCTAGAATTGACTATTATTGATCATTTAGAAGTCATTTGGATGGTAATAGCAACTGGTAGTATAGCAGGCACCATAACAAGGCCACAGCTTGAATGAGTAATCAGTGATTAGTTAAATAAACTTCATTATTTTACTCCTTCGTTGCCTAATTAGTTTCAAGGTAATTGTTTATCATAAGGTAACATTTTATGTTTCCTTTTTAGCCTGCCCTCTAGAAAATCAATCCTTTTGATAGACATTTTAAAAGCCCTTAATTAAGCAATCAATCAACAGTCACTTTGTGTCTTTAGAAAAAAAAATTTAGAAACACTTTTAATGTACCTAATTAAGCCATCAGTCAACACAGTCATTTCGTTTCTTTTGTGAGTGGAAATTTCAAGTGGGTGGCACTGAAAAATTATTTTTTATTTGTTTAATATTTATAACAGTGTAGTGGTTTTGTGTTATGTGTTCTGTGTTATTTTACATAAGGATATGTTCATGATTCACGGTTTATGTGTTTTCATGCTATCTTACATGTTTAAATCTCAGCTGTTTATGTTCCTAGGCAAGACATTATCCACATTGCCTCTCTCCACCCAGGAGTATAAATGGGTACCTGGGAGGTACAAATGCCATATGCGCTGATTAAAGCTGCAACATTGTGGAATGGATTGTATTCTTTGGCATTTGATCCAATGACTAGGGGTAAAAATTGTGAAGCGCTTAGAGACCTTGGCAATAAGGGCTATATAAATGTCACATATATTATTTATCGAAAAATGACCAAAAAAGAATTTTGAAAATATCATTCTAATTATAAAATTTACACAAGTTATGACCATTACACTAAAAAAAATTACTGCCAATTTTGCATCGTTATATGTTTAAAAAATAGCCAAAACATTGAAAGGCTAAAAGCCACTAAAATTTTGATTATTCTTCAGTGTAAAAATCTAATTAAACAATGTTTAAATACCGGTATACAAATTTCTACTCTGACATTCTCAATTTAAAATGTGCAAGTTAATTTCAAAATTAATGGTGATGAGATTTTGCTCACTTTCCAGTGACAATATGTGTAGGCCTAACCAAACATGTGGATGGGAGTGTTTTACTGTAGTATATTTGATTGTATAGAATGGTTCAGTGACATTCCTTATGTTTGTTTCTTTAAATTACTTTTATATAATGTAAAAAGGATAAGTCACAACATGTAACTACTAATTTATACACTTATTAAATAAATTTCAATGTTAAAAATAGATTAAATACACTTAAATATTTATGATTCACTTTTGATTAAATTATCTTATGATAGAAATTATCATTTAAGATAGCTTAAAAACTTTCTTAAGGTTTCCAGTTGGGGGAGAGGTCCTTGACCTAATGTGACATCTCAGGAAGTCGGCGTTTCATAGTATGACAGCTGATTTAAACCAAATCATTGAACTAATTGGGTGTGGCTAATGGCTAACAAATGTTGACATTACACTAATTAATAAACTTAACATGAATCCATGCATCTCATGAATTATTTCCTCCTCCTTCTAGACATCTTGCCCGCAATCCATTCATCTGTGACTGCAATTTTAAATGGATGGCCGAGTATCTCCAGGCGAATCCAATCGAGACGACAGCGGCACGATGCGAGTCACCACGTCGGATGCAAAGAAAACGACTTATGACGATGAAACCAATTAAATATAAATGCAAGGGTAAGATGGGGGATTATGTAATCAATAAATATGCATTTAAATATTATTAATAATTTAGCATCATCAGCTTTTATGTCAATTGCAAATGATTAAATTAATTTTTTTTAACTTATTATTTACAGAATTTCTTAAATCCAACTTGAATACAAATGATAAGGCTGTCTGAAACAAATTTAATTCAACAAAACTCAATATTACAGTCATCATAATTTTCATCTATTTTTTACCATCATTCAACCTAAAAGTACCAGTTCATTGTACAAGCGCAACATTTTTACTGCCCGGTAAACTAAATTTTTCGGAAGCTATTGTTTGAACTGCTTTTTTCCCCTTTTTTGTCTGTGATAACTTTTGAAAGACGAGATACCCTCACCAAATTTTCAAGATAAACTTATGAGGTAAATATCTTAGAAGAGTTCGTAAGTTGGCACCCCATATCACATGGATTTACACTCCTTAACTTACCCCGACCGATGAATTTAAAAATGGGCACACCCATGTCACATGGCTTTGCTGCCATCTTGGATTTTTCAAAGACCACCTTTTTTGCCAATACTCCCATGTCAAAATACCTCACCCCGACAGGGTGGTGTAATGATGTTCAGCTCTAGTTTAACATTTTGTTTAGTCAGTCAGTCGGGAATTTCTTTTTTAAGTAATCTCCTTTTACTGTATTATCTGCAATTGAGGCACAACACGGAAAACCACCAATTTGTAGGAAAAGTAAAAATTGAGTTATTGTTAAAGCCATATTAGACTTTTCATAAGCTTTAAAATGAGGGGTAAATTATCAAAATTGGACATGTATAACTGAAGTTATTGAACAAAATATACACAAATTTCCTTTGTATTTGTTTATATTTTCTGTTGTTTATTGGCTTATTTCTCAATAACTTCCTGTGCGACAACTTGGTGGGTTTGCCACGACTAGCCTCAATTTTATTATTATTAATTAATATAGTCAATTTTGGGGTAAATTCATGCATTTGTTGTAATTTCATAGATCACTTTATGTATTTCTTACAGTTTTTGGATTTATGTGTTTAGCCAAAAATGTAGGATTACAACAAATAAGAAAATGGCAACCTGTACTAATATTTGTGTCGGTCGGAGGTGTGCAACATAAAGATATTTGTTTAAATTTTATCATCACATGAAAACCTTGTTAACTGATTAAATAACAATTTTCTTGATTTAATGCACAGGTTCAGAATTCCACAGAACGTCCAAAGCCGGCGAATGCTTCATTGACAGGGACTGTCCTCCCTACTGTATCTGTGAAGGAACGGTGATCGATTGTTCGCATGCTGGATTGAGGGCGCTACCAGAAGGCTTGCCAATATTTACTACTGAATTGTGAGTAATTTTTAAATGTAATTAACAGTTTCTTGTCTCTTTTTAAAGAATATCAAATACACTGTTTGAAGGTGTGTATGGCAAAATATATTAAAATTATTATTCAATTTTAATTACGAACGTAGAAATTTTTGACTGACCTGATAGTTTTTGCTGCACAGAGACCTTCTTCAGAGTGACTGCTCTGTTGTTAAGCAAAGCACTTTTGTTTTTGTCAAAATTGGAATTTTATAATATCATATCTTCAAATCAGATGAACACTTTAAATCATTTATATAAAGCTTGCAAGACACCACATGTATATTTCTGAGAAGAACAGTTGCTTTTCGATGTTTCAGTTAATATACTTTGGTTGTCAACAAGAGTCCGAGGTGCCCTCTTCTGAAGAAAATCATCAGGGGTGGATTTAAGGGGGAGCCGGTGCCCCCCCCCCCCTTTTTTTGCAAAGTAAAATATATCAATATTAACATTGTCTATAAACCTAAAATATTCAGCAAGAATTGATCCCTTAACACGCGCCTGAGGCCATTTCCGGAAATCTAAAGATCAAAATTTCCTGGGGAGCATGCCCCCAGACCGCCCTAAAACTTTGTCTCTCTACCAGCCCCCCCCCCCCCTTTCCCGCTCCCCTTTTCTGTATCTGCCCCTGATTGTATTGATGAAAATATAAATGAGCTCAACAATTCTTATCAGGCCTACACACATGATGTACCGAGAATTTAAATATATATGAAAGATGAAGATAATTGAATGATTTTTATTATTTTATTACTTTTTTTCAGGAAATTGAACAATAATGAGATTTCAAGGATCCCTGCTAATGGCTACTTCAGTAAACTTCCAAACCTTCAGTCTCTGTGAGTACCAAAGAATTATTTATTTACCTTTGCCAATAAAGTTGGAGGAGGTTGATATGTTTATATGTCTGTTTGTTTGTGTGTTTGTTTATCAAAAGCCTAAAAGCCACAAATTTCATCAGAATCTCTTGAAACTTGGTCGCAATTTCCTTAACTAAAAGTTCACAAGGTGATCAAATGTCAAACAAAAGGTCTAATTCACGTAATCAACAATAAGTTCTGTCATAGTTGTCACATAGACTTCAAATTAGGTTCATAAGTATATGAGAGTTCATACCATATGTGACAGTAATAGATAATATATTCAATTATAATAGAGAACCATTTATTAAAAAGATCCAAGGTCATTGGTAGATGTTCGCACTCTCCGAGTGAGGGTGTCTAGTTTATACTGTGACTGTTTTGCCTTTTTTGCACGTGGTTTTCTGTATTGCTGGTTATATGATAATGAAAATAAGTTGTAGAAAGACCAGCCTACACAAAATCTCTAAAATTAAGTTCAGGATTTTTTTAAAATTATTACAATTTTGGGAAAAGTTGACCATTTAGTTTTATGTTGTTTGCACTATACAAATTTTTAATCGTATTATATAATATCTATTTGTTATATATTACAGTGATTTGAGAACCAATCGTATATCTAGTATCGATAAAGGTGCTTTTATTGGAGCTTCAAAACTGCTAAGTTTGTGAGTATTTTCTTGCTTGAATAAGACTGCATGAAGCAAAATCTTGTAGATTTTTTTTGTTCAACCTCTGTAGATTTGATTTTACTGATTTATGACACAAATGTTTACCTAATTGGCGTTCTTATTAGACTTGTTAATGATCGACTTGGCAATAATTTTAGATTTAGATTTAGAATTAAACATGCATAAATATTGCATTATCTCTGGGATTTTTTTTAAATAATAGATTGAAGTAGATTTGCTTTTTAATTTAGAATTGATATTTGCAACAACAGTAGTTTTTGATGTACATGATAATAGATAAAAAGAATGCTATATAAAATTCTTGATAAAAACAGACTTTCCAAATTCAGTGCCAATGTATTATTGCTTCAGTAGCAAAATTATCCGATGAAATTTGCAAATAAAAAACAGTTGGATAGTATTTAATTATTAAAACAAATGATTTGAAAAACGTTACTAAATGCAAACAAAATACTAGCAGTCAATGACATGTGTTTGGTTTTAATGAAATAGTTTATAATGCTTTAACTTTTATTGTAAAGCAAGTTTTATAGTTGTAAATGTATAAAAATGGGATTATTTCAAAAGTGTATGGTATGTAAATTGTATGTAAATCTTAAAATATTCATATAATTTGCACAAAATTAATTTGGAGGTCTGTTAATAGTAGTAAAGTCAAGCTTGCCTATGGTGACTGTGCCTTAGTCAATTATTTTCCAGGTCAAATATATTTTTCCATGCTAAATTTACAGGTTTTCCAATCTGTAAGTTAAATTAACTAAATCAAACCATGGAGTTGTTATTTTATAATAATTCTATGGCCATACTCATTTTCAATTCCACTGTGGATTCGACTTAGGCAAGATTGACTTTTGCATCCATGGTTTTTTTTTGTCTTGTTTTTCCATTTTCGTTTTCTCCTTGAGCATTTGTTTATTTTCCTGGTGAAGGTACCTTACAAATAACAAGTTGAGCAAACTGGTCCAGGATGCTTTCGTCGGGTTAAGTTCTGTGAAAGTTCTGTAAGTATCTGGCAACCAATGGAAGGTCCGATCATTTGCATATCATCTGCATATCATCTGCATAATCATGTGTTGCCATTTTCTCATGCCTCCTTGGTATTCTAATAGTTTCTTCACACTGGCTTCTATTTCTACATTGGCATAATCTGTCATGCAAATCATTTACATATTATTTGCATAACCATGTTTCTAACTTTCTTTATCTTCATCTATGAAGGTTAAATAGAACCTGGTACAATATTTGCATAACTATGTATATCAGTCTTTTTAATATATATTTTATGTTGTTATTTCCATCTCTCTGGTCTTTAATCATTTGCATAACCATGTGTTACCATTGTCTATCATGCTTTTTCAGTATACTATATCAATTTCTCTGATTTCAGATAGTTGAACTATTCGCACTGTATTTGCATAGTCACGTGTTATTCTGTTTAGTAGCTCTTCAGTGTTGTTACTGTATGATCTTCACTTCTCTGGTTTCCAGCCATTTGCGCATCATTTGCACATTATGAGTTGTCATTTTCTCACACTTCTTCAGTAAAATTTTCCTCTACTGTCTTCTATGGTTTAAAGTACTGACAGGACCTGCACATCATTTGCATAACCATGTGTACACACTGCTGTATTATTAATGCACTCCACACACAATTTTGTATATCATTTGCATAACCATGTATTCATTGTCATGTTTCTACAGTAATATCTCTTTTTTTATCAAACAAATATATTTTAATAATTTCTTTACTTTCATTCATAATAATTATAATAATAATAATAATAATAATAACAGATATTTATATAGTACCAATTCAAAGAATTATTAAAGGCACTTAGTGAGACCAAACCAAAATCAATAGCATTTCTGAAATAAATGTTTTAAGTTCCTCTTAAAAAAATGTAAATCTGGAGAATTTCTAATAGAAAGAGGCAAAGAATTCCACAAAGATGGAGCTATGATACAAAAAGCACGTTGGCCATATGTTTTTGTTTTTTTTTTCACATTTAAATGTGTTTTGCCTATCAGATTTTTTACTGTAAATATTTTATATTTATTATTTTAAATTTGTATCAGTCTCCGTGCACAGAAGTAGAAAATATTGCACTTTAATTAAAGGTTATCTAAAATGAATTAAATTCAGTTCAATAAAATATTCGCTATAAATGCCATCATGGTCAAATATCCGCATCAAAAATACAATTAACCACAGATATATACAATTACACAAAATGGATAAAAATATATATAATATATAGAACTTCTACTGTAACTCTGTTACGGTGATAACAGTGTATATAACCATTGTGATATACCAAGTAAACAATTTCAAAATATGTTATAATAATAACACAACAGATTGTGGACTGTCAGTTTTGAAAGAAATTAAAAATTTTAAACAATTTTTCATCATTACAATCTTAATAACAATTTCATTGATTTTAGGATTTATCTGTACAAAATTAAAGTCTTGAGATTTATGTACGCAATCAAGTTTGGAAGTCACGCATATCCCATGTAGTCTCATCGGCAGACCAGGGTATTATTAAAAGTGGAAAGCACGTACACAACATCTCACTAGGGAAATGTTTATTACGATGACTCAACTTAATGAGTTCACATTGGACGTAGTTTTGGGTATAATGTGTTAAAAGAAATAAAAGTGTAGGGTTACCAAGGCAGGAAAATCATTAGACTGGTCATTTACGATTCAGTTAAAAATTATTGACTACACGGAAGCTTGATGCTTATCGCAAACGCCCTCGACTTAAAAAAATTAATTGCACGATTGGTAGATATCTGTATTTCATCACTATAACTTATTGAGTTGATTTTATCAAGTTTAGTAATTTTCTGTCCTTGTATTATGTATAGTGTATATCACACATGGTATCTCCTCTCATCCACTTCCTGAGTAAAAGTTGCTTGACATAGAGAGTTGTTCTATATTTGATATCTATAATCTGCGGTCTTCTTTTATCTCATACATAGTTATTAAATATTTTAAATTTATCTGGCATTTTTAGACTGATTTTTAATATAGAGTTAAATGTGTAGGAAACTGGTTAAGCTGAAAGATAAAATTTTTAATGAAAGAGAGAAGATTTTATTAAGATCGGGCTGTAAAGCGTTTAGTGCTGCAGTCCCCTGAGGCCTAAGATCTGAGGACTCTGCAAATGATTTTAGTATATCGGCACGTTCTATCGTATGTTTGTATCCTGTTAGGTACATCTTAGTAAATGATGATGGGTTAGGTGGTTCCATGTTAAAGAGATAATTGTGAAACATAGCCTAGAGGCGACTTAATATTTGTTTTAATGACAGATTTGCTAGCCTATGTAACTTTTTATCGCACTTCAGAGTCTCAATCCCAGATGTCCCAAGTTTGAGAAGTGAAAAATCAGGAGATTTTATGTTGGTTGCTTTGTCGATCAAATTTGCGTAAATGCAAATGTGCGACGCATCACAATAAAAAAGAGAACACAGAAAACGTACATAACAATAAATATGTAAAAATATCTATATTTTTGTATATAAGTTACATTTAACACTGAGCAGAGCTGATATTTTTTGAAGAGGCAACCGATTTTGCTCCTAGACTAGGCCAAGACCCAAAAATATATTGGTCGGTTTTAGGAAAATTGATCAAATGGTGTAACATTTGATAGAGCAAAGCCAAGGTTGGATAAGTCACAAACATAGGTTTTCACTGTAATGGTCAATTTTTCCATTAATTTTCTCTTAAAAATATACAGTTTAAGTATCCAACTTCCATACTATATTACAAATTTTCAGGTATATGATAAATAAATGCTAAAAAAGTAATTTATAATTACCCCATGTAATCAGAGTAATATTATAAGCAATTTTTAAATTAAGTTTTCTCAATACTTACATGGTGTTTGAACTTTGATGGTTAACAACTTTGCAAGGAAACATCATATGAAACTCAACTCAACTTTTTTTTTTGCATGTCAAATCATGGAGTATTCCATGGTTAAATATAATGATGTAAAGTTTCATAATTTATATTTATCTCCATTTTCAATTTTTTAAGGTTATACCTCATTGCTTGCTCTGCCACATAATATCTCAAGAAACTAATAATATACAAATATATACTGAGATGAAAAGCTCTGGTTAAATCTATGGGTCCCAAAATGACTGCAAATAGTACTTTTGCAGTCACTGAGGGACCCATAGTTTTAATCCAGAGCCTTTCATCTCGGTATATATTTGTTTTATATACTGGATTTATACATTCTTTTTCATTGATTGAGTTTAGTGCACCGCTGAACACTGCGGTCGCAACCGGTACCAGCGCCAGGTCACATGAGATAGCGCCATTTGGTGTTGAAATTGGGACAGAATCCGTGAATAGTCTTTTACTATTTACAGATCCGTAAATAGAACTTTGGTGGTTGGATTATGTTTGATCAGTTGAGATGCTTTTAACCAATCAGTGAATGAGGATAAATCAATCCAGTATATAATAAATAATGATAACTAACTAGTATAATAATAATATATAAATAGTGAATGTTGATGAGTGCGATGGACAGAATGTTTCATGAGGTGAAAGATGAAATGATCCATTCAACAAGGCGTAGCCGAGTTAAATGGGATCATTTTATCTTTTACCAAATGAAATATTCTGTACATTGAACGAATGAAAAAAACATTCATTATTTGTTTTATATGACACCTCCTACATGTAAATAGATTCTTGTCATTTGACTTTTTATGAATTTAGAAACAAGGGAGAAGGGACGTGATAGCGCTAGTGCAGTATAAAATTAATACATTGCAGCTGAGCGCGGCGCAGCCATTGTCGCATATCATGCACATTACAATATGCGAGCGTTTTTACGTCTCAGCGAGCATGCAATGGAGCAAAACGTATGGATCCAAAATTGCACAGTAAATGAATCCAAAATTGCACGATTCATGACGTCACCATGAAATGGCCAAATGATTGATAACGATCGACCAATCAGATTGCAGGAATCTATCTATGTGTCATATAATGCATAATAATACTTAATTTAATTCTTGCATACTTTGTTGACATGTTAATATGACTTTGCATATTGATAATCATATTTTTATATATCCAAATATTACAATGTTTATTATTTAATATGTTTGCAGTATAGTGTATTCATTGCCACTATCTAATCCTCAATCTTTTTTAGTGATAAACAATAATTAATTTAATAACTAAATAGCATTTTTTTAAAGATTTAATAGCTTTTACTTAGTTTAACATTCAGCCTAGAAATTCATTGATATTTTTTAGACTCTCAACAATACCCATGGTGCGATAGTAAAACTGTTGTTTTACCAGTTTGTATGTAACACAGGAAGGGAATTTATCTATATTTATATCACTTTATTTGATCTTGATTTCACGAGTCATTGTATAAGTTTAAATTTCTTTAAACAACAATTAAAATACAAGGTTTTACAATTTAATATTTTGTTTCTCTTAAAACTTTCTTTCAGAATTTAGTTTTATTTTATTATTATTTTAAATTTCTATCTGTTTTTATTATAGAATCTTGAGAAATAATCGTCTGTCATGCATCACAAACGAGACATTTGCTGGTCTTCGTTCTGTCCAATTATTGTAAGTAAAGTTTTACATCTACAAAGTCATACATTTATGTTAATAGTCTTACAAAATTTAATATATTTATATAAAATTAAACTTACCAACCTGAAATTTTTAGTTTTTGTTTAATTAATCCCTCAAAGTGAAGAATTGCAATTTTGGCCACTAAATTTTTATTTCCTATTTACACATTATCAGAAAAAATATTTTAGTCTATTACTCAATTCTGAAATTAAAGGATCTAATTCACCATTTAATTACGGTGAATATGCAAGTGAAATCATGTTTAACTTTCACACAGTGACAAATCTCAATTTTTGTCATAATGTTATGATCTGTGTGATCAATATTACAATGTTGGCACATGTCGTATACACACCATTATTACCATCTAGGCATGTATATTTTGAAAAATACTAAACAATATTAAAAAGACCATGGAGAAAACAACTTAAAGTTTTCCCATAAACTGTCAAAATAGTATTACTTTCTCTGTATTTAACACAGACAAAATTTTGCATTTTAAAATAATTCTACAGATGTGTGAAAATATTAATTCTATACCCCTTTTTTATTTTCAGAAAGTAGGGTTCAGATTTGTTAAAAATTTCAATCACATTTTTGTTAAACAGCAATTCACAAGTTTGTGGTAGAAGTTACGGTTTTATTGAAATACATTCATAAATTTTAAAGTTAAATTATGAATATTTGATTTAATTTAAATGTTGTTGGTATTGACAATGCAGTCACATGCCATCAGTTCTTATGTATAAGTAACAGTTATATTTTCCCAATAGACCAGTAATTTCTTATGACCTAGATCAAGATTAATTAAATTCGGTCAAACGTACATAAGATTATTATCAATTGTGTTTAGCTAATAGTTACATTTGTATCAATTGATGTGTATCGTCAACTGAAATAATTACAACAAATTTATTTTTACAATAACCTGCTCAATTTGAAGAAATATATA
>JAOTQE010112165.1:0-13151 GCA_025631205.1 Nesometra sesokonis
ACCACTGTGGAAAGTTTCATGCTTTCTTCCAGAAGTGCACGATTCTGCCCCAAAATCAACCTTAACTGCTCTACTATTATATATTCAGAACTGGCCGTTAATCTGATTGAGAAACTTCAAGCAGACGATAGTACAAATTTAGAAGAACGACAAGTACAAATAATCCAAGATGATATTTTAGACTTCTACAATAAAATACTCGAACATCCAGCTCTCAACAATGACCGCATTGTCTTTGCACAAACAAAACCAGACTTCAGACGTATGATACCGCCATCGGTAATCAACGCAGAAGAGACAACGAATCAACGGGTATGGGTAAAATTATATTAAAATGAAATTAAATGGTTCATTCAACGGCCTCTTGTGAACAAAATAATCAGGAGCGTATCCATGAATTAGGGACAAGATGCTGAACCCCAATGGCACAATTTCCATGTTTTATACTAATTTTATTTTTCTACCTCCGACTCAGTAGTGGCGCAAGCGGGGGGCCAGCCTCCCCCCTCACGACGGGGAAGGCTTCCCCCCCCCCACCCCGTCGGAGAAGATTGACCATTTTCGTCGGTGAAAAGAAAAACAAAAATATTGTATAAGTGACACCAAAAAATGGAAAATAGACATAAAACTGTTGAAAATAAACATAAAACTGGCCAAAAAAGGGGAAATAAGTTTTTTTTTTGCTCATCAAAACCAAACGGGCAACCACGCCCACCCGGACTTCCCTCCCTGTCGGGGTCCATGACCTCCGTCGGGCAAATCCTGGCGCCACCACTGCTCCGACTGGGGGTGATCGAGCACCCTAAGTTCCCCATACAGTAATTTGTCGTCATTAATTGACTGAACGTGCACATTTAGTTATTTAACTAATGCTCAGTATTATTTTTTTTGCGATTTTTCAGAGTCAGAATTTTCAGACGTTTCTTGGTAGTTCTTTCCCCAATCCCTTCGCAGCTTCCAAATGTTTCTTATTGCTACTCATTCTGGTTCGTATCTGCCTCTAGGGCGGCGCAAAATATCCAACTTAGTACCTATTAAATGTAACCAAATATGATAGAAAAACCTCAATTTTGATTAAACTTGATATTGTCTATTATATTTTCTCCTCTTTGGACTAAACGAAGCTCCAATTTTAAAAAGGTAAACACAAAATCATGACAGAAATAATGTCACTTTAAGTTTGATTTTTTTTTCTTTCTAAATTACTGTAAACGAAGTTCCCATTTAAATGTGATCTTTAACAACAGTTTTTGAAATGTATTGAAATCCGAATTAATAGGCCCCTGTCCATTAAAAATATCAATCATGGTAGAAATAATTTCACATTTTTAAATTATTAAACTTGATGTTTTTTAATTTACTTTATTCGATTTGATACACCACAGAAAAACCACGGAAGCCCGAAGTGGACTTATTTTTAACGGGCAGTGGCGGCGCTACGGGGTGGGGGGGAACTATTGGGACGCACGCAAAATACGGAAAATAACGGGGGTTTCTTTGCTTGTCAATTTAAAAATCGTGAACACGCCCACCTCAAAATTGGCCTATCTGTGGGGGGCTGTCGAGGTTGCCCTCCCTGTCGGGGGCATTGCCCTACCTACGTCGGGGAATTCCTGGCGCCACCACTGCCAATGGGGTGTCCATGTTTTTATTGGGCAATACACAGGAAGACAATTCCTTACTTTTCCGAATAGCTTACTGCGTACTTTAACACGCATATGGGCCAATGGCTTCATTTCTCATCCGAAAGACTAAGTAATAACTTAACAGCCAAAACACAAGGAGAGTGGCGTTATGTTCAATCGAACCGGGGCCAGTGAGTCTCCATCGTTTAGCGCACAGCATTCACTACCAGCAGTTTAATCAACTAATCTAAATGCCACTATTTTTTTTCTCTCTAGACTAAACGAAGTTCCCATTTAAAAGAGATTTGTAACAGCGTTAGTAGTTGGAAGGAATTGAAGTCTGGAGTGACACGAACACAAAAGCAAGTCTCATTACTTGAAGATCAATTTTTTTACGTTACTGAATGTACAAAGCCATCATCGAAATGCGAAAATGTGTCTCCATTGTAAGTTGGAAACAAACTTCCATCTCATTTATTTAAAAAAATCTCCATTGTAACCTGTAAACAAATACAATGTGTTACAGAACTTCAATAAAAAATAGTCGGTCTCACTGTTTTTCTGGTTTGGTTAAACACTTTTATTGATTTAGTATGCGCTTTGCGTGCCATACTCGATTTCTTTGAGTATTAAAATTTTATTTTTGCCGTTGATGGTGCTGCATAGATTACAAAAAAGCGAGGAGACAGAAGATCAACTCTTTAAAATACTGAAATGGGTTAAAGAGCTTGATCTTCGGAGTATATTGAAAATGTCTCCATTTTGTAAGTTTAAAAAAAACAAAACAATAAAATGAGCCTATGACAAATTTTTACAAAAATAACTAAATTAAATAATAGTCAACTTCTTTAATACTTAGTAATTGCCATCCCGTGAGTTGACAATATATTTCCATTTATATATTTCATTCAATATAATATTTTGATTTAATTTTACCATTGATTTATTTCTACTAGTTTTTGGTTTCAACCCTAATATGCTCCATTATCTAAATGTCACTGTTTTATTTTACGTAATCATTAAAATACTATTTTTGTAGTTTGCATCCTCTAATTAATTATATGTATTTCCATCTGCCAAACTTATTTTTGCAAGTTAAATGTTGATAAATAATATTCACTTACTCAGAGACAGAAATTGAAGAACGTACAACAAGGTGACGCTCAGGTAAAACTCTATCGTAAATCGAGGAGTTTTACCTGAGCGTCACCTGGCGGCATTCCACCATTCACGTGATCAAGGCCCTTAGTGGAAGGAGCCGAAACGTTGTACGTTCTTCAATTTCTGTCTCTGAGTAAGTGAATTTTATTTATCATCATATTCCAGAGATCATGACTAACATTTTTCATCAAGTTAAATGTTATTTTTCATTACGAGAGCACCGTTGAAAAAAAGACTTATACTGGGAGGTATAAAATATAAGTTACAAAGTAAAAAGAATTTTAAAAGAATATTAGGCCTATAAATGTGATATTTTAAACTGGTTGTCTTGAAAGGCATAACAATCTTTACCTTTTTCATATTATAAAACGATGTTTACAACACAGTTATTGTTTTCCGTAATTAGGTTTGGAAAATAAAGTTCAAAAGTTTCTAATTAAAGTTTTCTTGAATTATTTTAGATATGCGTCAAAGTGTTGGCAAAAGTCATCATGGAATATCGCTTTTGTATGGTCAGCATCGGCAAATAAATATGTATGGGACTGGATCGCTGTGAACACGTGCTGTAGTTGTGCTGCAGCTAAAGAGGTTTAGGGCTGGTTGTCATCTTCATAATTTACTCCGGAAAATGTGAAAGTTTTATAACACAATCTTTTAAGTATGCTGTTAGTCGGTGGCTTTCTTAGGACATCTTTTTTAAAAATCATGGACAGTTTAATGCAGAGCTTCCAAGTCCCCAGAGTTGTCTTGGAGTCTCAAGGAATTTTAGACAATCTTCCGGGCTTCCGGAATTACCGAATTTTCTTCCGGAATTTAGCTTTCTCCAAGGGGTTTTCCAGGTTTTGTAATTGTTTCACAATTACAGCTTAAATTGGTCAATTTTGTTCAAAACACTATTGATAATAAGCAACTGTGAAGTTCATCAATGTTTTTGATGAATATTAGTAGCATATTTTAACAGTCTAAAGATATCATAAACTATTGTTTCATAAAAATCAAGGTAATGAGGTTTTAAATTATTGTAAAAAATTACAAACGGTGCTCGGACGACCACCAGAAAATCTTCAGGAATTTTGCTTGTACAACTTGGGGCTCCTGTTAATGCATAGTCAAACGATCTACTTGCTTATGCTAATGTATTTTGATTCAATATTTCGATATTGGTTATAATCATCACAAGGAATTTGAATTCTGATGACGAATGAAATTCACAACGATTTAAGTATACTGAACCGTTCGTTGATAGTTTTTCGTTAGCACTTATTTTTAAGATCATGGACCAATCTGTCGCACGTTGTATGTTTTTATTCAATATTTCGACACTGCTTATTTAATCATCAGGAAAACCCTGGTGGGAAATCCCAGTGATTTAGCTGTTCGTCTGTCCTTTTAGCACAAAACTTTTAGCACTGTACAGGCCTAATGCATAGTCTAAGAAACGGCTCTCCCGTATGCTAGTGTTTTAAGGATTGAAACCCCAGTGATGACAAGACCAATGACAAAATATTGAATAAAAAGACGATGGCTTGTAACTTGTTGCATTAAACCTATACTTTTTTAAGATAATAATTTAATTGATGTTTACGTGAGGACAAAATATAGGATTTGTGCACTTGGTTTAAGCAAATTCCGCCCGTTCTACATAGATATATCTAGATATGTAGGCTAATAACTCGGGGGTAGCTGAAATTGTAATGGCTGGGGACTTGTAGGCTTATATCCCATAATGCATGATTCTAAGCTCTGGAAATATAAACATAATATATTCGTTTTTTTATAATATTACAGATAGACCGTAATTCAGTATACCAATGTAATAACATTGTAACTTGGTGGTTAACATGCTTAAACCTGACAGCACTGTGCGAGGTTCTTTTCCAAGACGTAGAAAAACTGAGAAATCAAACCGGAAAAGAAAATCATTAAAGATACAATTTACAAACTTAGAAAAGTGCGTCTTAAGTCTATCTTTGAATAATAAGATGGAAGGAGACGCAGGAACAGTAGGCCCTACTGAAAAACGAATTCCAGAGGTAAGGAGCTGTGAACAGAAAACTCTTCTCTCCACAATACCAAAAGGATGGCACTGTTAAATTACTATGTTGGTTTCTAGAACAAGAAGCTGAGTTCGTTTTTAAATGTAAAACCTTTTGATGTTACGAAGACAAATTTTTAACTATGGAGCGCCCTCATTGTTGAAGTTTTTTTAGTTTTTTGTTATTTCGATTTCAAAACTTACCGTAGTTACTTTGTATCGAAATTTAAATATTAATTTAAATATTTAAAAGGGTAGGCCTAGGTCTATTATTTCCAAAGTCTAACCCAAAATTAAATTTGGAAAATTTCACTTGTTGATTAATTTCTAAAAACAAACATGGTTAGTTACTTGCATTCCTCTTTAGATTTATTCTCAAGTAAAAAAGGGGTAAAAGATCTTTTAGGCTAGGCCTAAGCGATTACATTGATATTTCTCCGTCGGTAAGCAAGTACTACGTAGATCGTATCCGGACGCATGTAATCCAAGCAATTCTCTACAGTAATCGTCTTTTTTGCACACAACACCCATGTTTACATAACTCGCTGGTGGTTACTAGATTCAAAAAAAGAAAAACAAATAAAGATTAATCCTCTTTGTTCTTTAGGATCCACCAAAAAAAATTATGTTATTACTTTGCATTTTTTTTCAATATTTGGAAGTAATTAAATTATATCAATATTTATTAAGTTAAAATGCAATATCCAAATTTAGAATGTTTCAATTTGCTTACTTTGGAAGGAATGGGCTATGGATGGTAAGGTATTAATAAAAATAACTTAAAGGCGTATTTATATAATAGTACACAAAGCTATGTATTCCAGCAGGATTTTTGTGCCAAAATTGAATTTTTGTGCTATTTCTGTCCTTTTGGGGATGCTGGATGCAAAAAACTTAGGTACCATTTTTTTCGACTATGCCTTTGGCCGCCATTTTGAATTTCAAGATGGCTACCTTTGACTTACATATCACAAAGAACATAGTCATCAATGGTATCACTGGAAAGGGAATTGTACACTGATCAAAAAGTTCCATTACACCTATACCGATAAAGCAATAGTTACGGAGATATTCAACATTTTATATAGTCACATGGCCAATCAGAGTTCAAAGGTCAAAATTTAAATTTGACAAATACCATCATGTTGGGTATCATTTTAAAGCTCTTGTCATGCTGAGCAATTTTCTACAGCACATGTATACCCGAAAGTGTACATTTATCAATAAAATTTCAAATAAAGTACGTGTCAAATACCTCATAAGGTAAAAACTGTATTAATGATATATACACCCCAATTTTGACTTTTAATTTAAAATATCCCGAAAACAGTACAGTTTACGGTAAAATGCATTGTAAAACTGTGCTCGGTATTATTAGAGCTTTCATATGACACCCAACATGATAGTATTTTCCAAACTATATTTTTTACCTTTGACCTTTGTTTTGGTCACATGACTATTTTAAATTATGAATTATCTCCGTAATTATTAGTTTATCGGTATAGGTGCAATGGAACTTTTTCTTCAATGTACAATACTCTTTCCAATGATACCACTGATGACCATTTTCCGTTTGGTTTTTTAGTCAAAGGTAGCCATCTTGAATTTCAAAATGGCGGCTGAAGGAATGGTCGAAAAAAATGGTACCTAACTTTTTTTATACTCAGCATCCCAAAAATGACAGAAATAGCACAAAAATCAATTTTGGTACAAAAATCCTGCTGGAACATCAATTCTGACAAAGCTTTCCGTACTTATAAACCTTAAGTTTTATAGCCGAATTTTGTCCCTCTAATTGCACGGTACCTCTGTAGAAATGTGAAAATATTTCTGGAATTTATTGTTTTAAAGCAATCGTGTGCCCTCAATTTTCTGTCCATCATCAAAAACCATATCTTACTTTGATATGCCTAACCTAAACAGACAGGTACTTCAAAAAAACTCCAAGATGGAGTTAAAATTATCGGACCCATGGTTTTACGACCGAGCTAACAATTTATAGTTGAAATGAAATGATAATGTTTTTGGTAAAAAATACGTAATATCAAACACAAATCAGTAATTTAGATAAAAATAATTAAAAGGCGCCGTCGTCGTCACCGCCGTCGTCCTTATCATCATCATAATCATCATAATCAACATGGCCATCATCGTCATCATCGCCACTGATTTAATAAAAATATTAAAAACATGAGAATACAAGCCAATGATGTATTGGTCTTTGTTACGTCAATTTTTCAGAGTTGTGTTTTAATAATAAAAACACAAATACTGCATAAGTCGACCAAGGGCTAGATGCAAAGATTATACAGTAGAAAAAAGCAATAGCGACGATGATGACGACGATAAATGATGATGATTGATGATGACAATGAAGACGACGACGATGATGACGACGATGACGAAGACTATGATGATGATGATGATGATGATGATGACGATGACGACGACGGCGGCGGCAGCGACGACGATGATGATGATAATGATGATGATGATGATGATGATGATGATGATGATGATAACGACGACGGCGGCGGCGACGACGACGACGACGACCACGATGATGATGATGATGATGATGATGATGATGATTGATGATGATGACGATGACGAAGATCATCAACATAACGTCATGATAATGATGTTGATGACGATTTTTATGGCGTCGACAATAAGGGAAAAATACCTGTTAACTTATAGGCCTTGTTTATGTGGGTGAGGTTAATATATTATAAATGTCAGGCTTGCTGCGATTCTGATCAGATGGAATCTCTTGGTATTAATATTCAATATACACGAGTAGGTTAAATAACAGTAATAGTGAGGATACATTACACACTAGCACAAACAACTTTAATTCAATTGTTATTTACGTGTTTCATTTAATACCAATCAATACCTTTAATATTTTCTCAGAAAATAACAATTTAAATACACTTAATTTTATTAAATATAACTTAAATTATAAATTTACCATTATATTAAAATAATAATCAATGTTTTTATTTGATAATAATCAAGGAAACACTTATGGGGAGAGGGTATTTTTATTTTATTAATTTATATTTGTATGTTCTGAAACACCGAGCTACATCAATTACTAATTTCTCCGGAATGACTAAAATCACGGTAATAAATCTATCAACTACTGTAAAGGTATAACACTCTTTAATTTTTAATTAATTGCATTGCCTCCAATTTTGATTGGATAATTATCGGATAAAAAGACTCTTACTATGTAGGCCTAACTTTAGAATACTACTTAATGACAATTGGTGTTTCTTATTTTGTATTATTCAGTCACACATTATCTTTAAAATGGTTCCATGGTGATTCAGAAACATAAGTACATATAAGTACGAGTTTCTACAGAAATTTGTATTCGTTGTGCAGAAAAATCACTAAATTTTTCAGGATGTTCGCTGAAGACAAGTGTCCGCGTCCGATTACGGGAGGTGTCCGCTTACGAGAGGTATCCGCACAGAAAGGTTCAACTGTAATTTATATCCCGATTTTTATCAGAAAGGCCTAATTTAGTTTGCTGTAGAACGTTGATCTCCGATAGTATAGCGCTTATTTTTACGCAGAGTTAGATCTCTGCAAATTTACCATACTCGAAGTCAATGAACTGCGTTGTCGTCGTGGGAAAAGAACTAAAAATACAATTAAATTGAAAAAATATACCTAGCAAGTGACAGGTATATCTTATATCCAATAACAAATAAACTGCTTCATTGAATTTAATGTTTTCAATTAATAAAAATGAGGCATGTCACAGCAAACCACCAAGTTGTAGAAAAATGAAAAATTGAGTTTTGTTATAGCCATCTTACATTCACCATAATCTTTAAAATGAGGGGTCAATTATCAAAATTAGACATCTATAACTGAAGTTATTGGACAAAATATACAAATTTCCTTTGTTGTTTAAATTTCCTGTTCAATAAGTTTCTTTGCGACAACTTGGTGGTTTTACAACGACTAGCCTCAAACATTTATTCTCAAACAATAAATACATTTAATCCAGAATCAACAAAATGACATGAAGACAGATTGAATGCTTTACATTCAAATAATTAGATTCACAAATACTTAAATTATATTGAATAAGTAGAACATACAATTTAAAAGAGTATAAAATATAAAAAGTAAACTTCAATAAAATCTTTAACTAACATTTGAATCGACTTTTTGTATATTTTAGGCAAAAGATGGATACATATAAACAAAAAATAAGATTATTGTCTTGAAAAAAAAACGCTTTTAACTATAAGATCAAATATTAATAGCAACTCATTTTAAGATCAATAAAATCTTCCAAAAATCGTTTTTCCAAAAAGGTCTTTTCTTTAAATTTAAAAAGACATTTCCATTACATCCGTATCTTTTATACCAAAATAATCTTTCCAACATACGGTAGTTTTCGAAAAATTGCGCGCATTTGCATAATATTCTCCCGCATTTTCATTATTAGTTTTCCGAAAAAAAATGTCTGCCTGTCTAATGTACTTTCGCTTAATCGCATTTCAAAAACTTATATTAGTCTACCAAAAAATTATATTGCATTTCCAAAAGTTGTCTTTCGGAGATTTGCTTCCAAAATTATTCATTCTTTGAAGAGCATTTTCCTCGTTATCCTCTTTCAAAAGAAACTACCGTTTAGCACAATATTCTCTCTAAAAAACGGTCCTTCCAACATAGTCCTCCGAAAATGTTCTTTATTTTAAAAAAGCATTTATCTTATTAGTCTTCCAAAATCGTCGTTTTACAAAATATTTTGTTTAAAACGGACTTTAAAAAACGGTTTTAACAACATTAAATTCCAAAACTTACATTCCAAATGGTATCTTTTGTTCAAAATTGTCTTTCTTTTTACAAATTTCTGTTTTAAAGAGTGTTTTTCTTAGTAGTCTTTTGAATGAATGCCTTTTTGCAAAACGTTCTGGCTAAAATTTCCTTCCATTGTGAAATTTTTCAAAAGGCCTTTCTATAATGCTGTTTCTATAAAATTGCATTTTTCGATATTGACCTTCCAAAAATTCTTCTCTCCAAAATGTTTCCCTTTCTTATCAAAATCACCTCTCAAAATTGGCTTATTTTAAGGGAAAATTCTAATTAGTTATAAGGCAAGGTGACAATTGTTAAATATCACGTCAACTTAACTGCGCATGCACAACACGAAGCTATTGAAATATAATACCATGAATAATCAGCGTTTGTTCCACTTTCGCGCGCGTACGCGGGAACCCAGCTATGTTTTGGCAGGCAAGAGCTACTTCTTCCCGAGAATCCCTGACAAGCCGTTCCACTATTAATACAATCTGTTACCCAGAACCATTGAACATTTAATAATTCTACCATGGTGTTATTTAATGTTCGACCTTCAGTTATTTGCACCCATCGACTGTTGCTAGGGCACGCCTCTACAGGCACTATTCCTGAAGCTGCCGCAGACTGCCTCTGAAAAAAAAGAAAAAATATTAATAAAAATGTTCATGTGACCTGTTCTAGAAAAATAAAACGTAAGTCAGGGGTGGGTCCAGCTAGCCTAGATTTGGGGCGGGGGTTGTAAAGTTAGACATAGGTGTAAGATTTTAAGAGAAAACTGACGGCAATAAAGGATGAGTCCAAATCCTACCTGGAGCGCATGAATTGTTTTCTCTATAGATGCCCTCATGGTGCCCTCGTGGAACATAATGTGCAAAAAATGTTTTTTTTTTTCTCAGATGCAAATAATATTCTGTCAGGTCAAAAGACGACGTCCCTTGGATCTGCGCCTGCAAGTCGACAACTAAGGTTTTCAGATTTATTTTTGTTTAGATAAAATTTTAACAATGATAGCAAATGTAGGCCTAATATTTTACATAATGTATTCTGAAGATATACTATTTAAGTATGAAGGCCTATAAGTAGTCTTGGTTCAAGACGGTGATTCGGTTTAATTCGTGAAAAGAAGATCAAAAGTCACCCAATGTGTTTCATAGCAGGTGGACTGTCATACCTTACACCACTAAAACTTTATCATCCGCTGGTGGCGCATTTCATTAAATTACAGTATTCAGATTTGGGGCAAGTCTAGCCTATAAGGAAATATACCGGTAAAACTAAATATTTTGAGAAAATCGTGATTGAAATCTGAAATTTAAAACCAACACTAATTAAAAACACGTTTTCTTTCAACTTCTATTGATGGACAAAAAATGTAACTTGAAAAATGAGAAACCAATATTGTTGTCAAGATAGTGTCTTTGAATGTAAATTACACTTTAATAGCTTGAAATGAAAGGAGATTAAAGATTTATTTGTAAATTTTCAATAGTCAATAAGATATTTCTTTTGCCAAATTAAACTGGACGACAAACCGACCGACTGCTAATTTTAAAACTTAATTCTTGAAAAACCGCCAAAATTCTAATAAAATGGTCATTTCCCAAACAGAGACGGCGTTTTTAGATGGGAGAGACGAGTTTCAATGCTTAGCTGTCCTCCTCCCCCACCCGCGAGCTAAATGAGTCCGATCAGAATTTGTTAAGCAAAAACAAAAATAAACACAAATTATATCTCTTATTAATTTGTCCTATTCTGGTTTTTCTTTCTTCTGAAGGTGGTTTTCTTAGGGCCAAAATATTTTTACAGACCAGGCAGATGCAGACTTTTGGAAAGAGGGGCGGAAGGGGGTCGGTAGAGAGTCGAAGTTTTAGGAGTCCTGGGCATGCTCACCCAAGAAATGTTGGTATTTAGATGTTCGGAGATGGCCTCAGGGCTTATTAAGGGATCAATTCTTGTCTTGCTGAATATTTTCGTTTTTTAGACAGTGTTAATAATATTGATATACTTTACCTTTACTTCCAAAAGGTGGGGAAGGAGCCGCCCCCCCCCCCTCCCTTAAACCCGCCCCTGTGAAGTATAGAGGTGCGTAGGCTCAAAATAGCATATTAAACGTAATGGAAACGGACTGGTTGATCGACCGACAAAGGGAAGTATGGAGATGCTTTGGCTCATCAAAAACCAACATATTAAAAGATAGTGGAGATCGATTGTTTAAACGACAGAGGAAAGTACGAATACACTTGGACGAATCTAAAATGTTCGACATGGAACCAACGTCTTAACGTCTCATCCGAAATAGATAACAAGAATTGTATTCCTTACCTTAAATATTCCTTCATATGGATTCCATTTATGTATAGTATCAGTTTCCTTTAATCTATCTCTCTTATTCAACTGTATAGTTTCTCTAAATCGTGGCAATGGTCGATTTTGAGTAAATAAAATTCTTTCATTTAAAATGTAACTGTACTCAGGTGAGGTAAGCACTTTATAAAGATCTTCAACACCAGGCCTCTCTCGTAGATGTACAGGTACGTCGTGGATGTCTTGGAAATGATGCGGTTGCTGCGGTGACTATAATTGGTTTGGAAGAAAATATATAACTTAGACTTTATTGTTGGTATCGTAATTTTAAATAAATGGAAAACTGACAGAGATCGACCAACCAACACACCCACGAGATAAAGATATTACCAGGGAACAGTAAAATTAAGAAATTAAATTTCACTTTTTCCTGACATTACTAACAAACTGCCTGCTAAATTTGAAACAAATATTGGACTATGAATACTCAAATGCCTATGCCTGATTAAACAGAGCGACAAAATTATGTAAACTCCGCGATTAAATGGTAATAAAGTAACAATACAATTGCAATTTACATAGGTGATACTGATACTATAAGACATGGGAATCAAGGTACAGTGGCGGATTTAGAGCGGTGAAGGGTTCTGGTTCTTCATCTTTGAAGAAAAAACATTTAAAACACCGGAATTGTTTTTACACGCACGAGCCCGTAAAACAGGTATCCAGCCGGCATATAGTGAAAAAATAGGGAGTGCTTTTTATTTGTTTGTCTGTTGTTTTTTTTTTATGTTTTGCTTGTTTGTATGTTTTTATTTTGCTTGTCAGATTTTAAACCGATGACACACCCCCTTAAAAGAATTATGAATCCACCGCTGGTGGCAAGTGTATTATCATTCATGGGTTTAGTGGACCTTGGTTGCACAGTAACAACTACGCTTGAGAATAGTCACGGATTTGTTGGATCTGTTTAACCCACTTTGATGTTTGGAAATCGTCTTGTTAATAAGGAGTTTTCGCAACTTAACGAAATACAGTACGCCCAGGAAAACGGATACGTCACACTTTCGTTTTTGGAAGTAGGATATAAATGTGTTAAATAATATATTCAGACAATAGAAAAATAACGCTGATAAAATTTATGGACGAACGACGTTTCGACTCCATCATGGTGTCATTATAGTTGAAAATGACAC
>JAOTQE010112176.1:0-13149 GCA_025631205.1 Nesometra sesokonis
TTTATTAGGGCCAGAGGCCTTTAATGAATAAATGTTTCTTGGACTTGTTCCAAGGAAGAAGAAGAAGAAGAAATATAGTACTCAAAAATAATTCTACTAATAAAGAAAGACCTACTGTTAAATAATAATCAAACACTTATCAGATAGTTAATTGGACCTGGCGGCAACTTTTACTTCAAAGTTTAGACATACTGTATATGGTAAGATTACATTAATAAAAAAATCAAGTAACCCACAATAAGTATTACAGTATTTATAATATTGCAGTTTGTATTTAAAAATTGCATCCATATACCTTGGCAAATTTTATGTCTAAAGTCTAACGCCTTCGTCGGTCAGTCACACGTTACAAACTGTATTGATCTATTTTAAAATACTTCTGTTTTATATACTGCTTCCTGCTGGTAATCTACGGCGATTTACTTAACATTTTAAATATTATACACAGCATATTTACTTGATGAAATATGAACAGGAATAGTAATGTTATCGTAGTAAATATTTAGTCATTCATAGTGCATTATGGAACAGATTGTGTTTATTATGAGCTTAAATCAAATATAAAAGCAATGTTAGTCTATTTAAGGAGGGGTTTATGAAACTGTGCCATATAAAAAATATAAACAACGCATTCAATCAAATGAAGTTGAATAATACAAACAAATGAAAGCATTATTAATTGTTTTGTGCGTGTTGATTTAAAATTTATAGCCTTATATATGATAATCCATATTAATTGATTGATTGAAACTATAGTATAGGCAAACTAATCTTCGTGATTTCATTAATAGGGTTTTATTTATTTCGGCCAGCAGCTATAAAATGTGTTTTCAGTTTTGTACATTAGGCGGTTGGAAACTCAGTTATTGTATTTTTGAAAGATCAACTTAATTAATTTAAACTTGAAAATGTAAACATGGTTTTGGTCCTGATTTAATTTTATACGAAAATTACTAATTACAGTGATGGTAGAAATTGATGGTATTTTGAAACGCCGCCTCTACCTTCAGTTGTCAATTATCATGCAGTATTTATTAATCATCATGCCGTATTTACCAGTCTTTATTTAGATTCAGATTCAGTTTATTTCACACATAATACCAAAAATACATAGAATATAAAGTATATACATCTTTCATATAGTTATATGTGAAAAAGGTACCTCATTAGAAGCAAAAGCTTTAGATATGAGGTCCTTACATTAAACATTTAGAAACATTTAATACATGGCAATAATGAAAATGGTTGAATAAGTAATAAATAAATAATTAAATAAGTAAAAAATACAAAGCATAAATTTTACCAATCTTCATTCAGTGCTTATCAATCATCATTACAGTACTTGTTAACCATCATTTAGTACTTTCGGTACCAATCATCATTCGGTACCGTACTTATCAATGATAATCATTCAATAGGCCTATACTTACCAAACAACATTCAGTATTTACCAATTATCACACAGTATTTACCAATCATCATTCAGTACTTACTAAACATCATGTAGTACTTATAACTTACCAATCACCATCATTCAATACTTACTAAGCAACATTCAGTATTTACCAATATACAGGATTTACCAGTCATCATCCAGTACTTACTAAACATGCAGTAATTATCAGTTACTATGCAGTACCGGTACTCAATTATCATGCAGTAAAATATTGGGCAATTTATACCGCCACCTATCGACAAATAGATATCACATGACGTTTATTAGACGGCTGCAAAATCAAGTCTATTTAAACTTATTATTTAAGTAAATTTATTGTAAACTGACTGAAATATTGAAGTTAAGGACTTATAATTGTACACGTTTATGGCTTTCAGTAGTGATATTATAGTCAAAATTGAGAAAGAAAATCAAACACTCGGTTTGCTTTTGCTTTTACAGCCTTCTAATAAACGTCATGCGATACTCAATTTTGTAAATAAGTGGCGGTGTATTTTGCACAATATTTCTGCATGATGGTGATTGGTAAGTACTGAATAATGACTGGCAAATACTGAATGATAATTATTAAGTATACTGTGAATAATGATAGGTAAGTACTCCATGATTATTGTTAAGTACTCCATGATGATTGATAATTACTGAATGATGTTTGGTAAGTACTGAATGACGGTGTTGTGAATACTGAATGATGATTAGTATAAATTGAATGAAGATTGGCAATTGGCAGAAAGGTCTTGCATGTTAGGCTAAAGCCACCAACAAATATTTGTTGTGGATTTTTTTTTGTTAGTAACCAACATTTTTTCTTCAAACTGCAAAAAAAAAAACATAACTACCGTTGCATTTGTGAGGATTTTCCCAGTTTGTTGTTGCCATTGGAAATTTGGCTAACACAATGTTTTTTTCAACTGAAGCATATTTGTCATTAGAAATAGTTTGTTTATTGTATTTTATTTTACTTTAACCGAATTGGATATCTATATAACCAATAAATCGTGTTAATTAATTTTTGTTTCATCAACGCAAGTTATGACGTGTCTAGTCTAAATCCGTAGGTGTATAAACGCTGGTGGCGCTATTATATACCGTAATTTAGAGTTCCTATATAGTAATATACAGTAATCAAGCTAAAGTCGCATGATCACTCCACGGGATAGTATCTATTATAATACATTTATTATACTAGTTAAAATAAAAAGAACTAATGAAATTACTGTCTTCCAAAAATAATGGTCATTCATTGTGGCAATACTCTCACGAGAGGTCATTTACCATTGGCATATCGACATTCAAACATAAAAATTGTACTTAAAGCTAAATTAACATGCCTAACATGTTTCTTACTTAACTTTATATTATTGATTTTGTCATTTGCGTTTTGCCAAAACTTAATTTGAGTGTATACTTAAGGCAAAGAAATTGAATTCGCCATTAACATGACGATATATTCCGCTCTATTCCAAAATGTCATCGACATGATTTCTAAATCATATCTGAATCAGCCTGTAGCTTGTATCTAACACATTTCTTAAACATTTTAAACTGGCGTTGAATTCCAAACAAAATTAGGCCTATTATAGTTTTAGTTTCATTCAACCATGAGCCTTTGGAAGTAATTCCGAATGATCGATATTTTTTTTCTTCTTTTTACAATATGGATTATTAAACTAAGGAAACTTTCAATTAAAAATTGCATTATTACAGAAATATTTCGCGCCACACCGAGATAATTCCATATACTTCATGTGAGTTGTTCCATGTTAGTGAATTTTTAAAATCTGCTGGTACAACATTTCTTAAGGAAAAATGAAATTAAAAAGTCAAATACTGAAAAAATAAACACTGTTGTCAGGACTTAGTAATAATATAAAATATAATTCAATCTGAACAGGATTTAAAACATGGACACTTCCACTGATGCATCATTTACAAAAAAAAAATCTAATCATTCTGAATATATATGTCAAATATAATCTATGAGCATTAATTTGTTGTCATCAACTGGCGGTGATAATCGCTGGTTGTCTGTCTGTATCTCATTGTAGCACTTTCTGCTGAGTGAAATTCCTCCCAAATGTTTGCGAGCACCTAATCTTCGCGGTTACCGCATACACATTATTGCAATAATTAGGGCATCACGGGAATCGCGGAAAATTTGTGAATTAAAATTAAACATCTTAAAATAAAAGTAAGTCTTTAATAATGCATGGTTGAGTTACTGATAATGACAATGACAAAAATTATAATGATTAATAATGACAAATGGCAATGATAATGAAAATGACAATGGCAAATGATAATAATCAATAATGACAAATGGCAAGGTGCTATTGACAATGTATTCCATAGGAAAACTGGAGCCCAGTAAGAAGAACGATTATTAATGTAACTTAGTTGAAGGGTGAATGAGAAGGGTGGCTATACTACAGTAATTACAAAGCTTTAATGATTATATGGTCACAGATTGTAGAAAATCCGTGATTAGGTCAACGTTAATTACTACATACCTTATGTGTAGCGGATGTTTTCGAAATACCGTATTATTTGCAAGTACTCAATTGTCAATTTGATGAGTTATTTAAAGCAATAATGAATGTTCATGAAATTCTTGTATAACATCTACGAAAATTATAGGACTGCGAAAATAAAACGTTTGATTTAGACGGGTGCTCTATTTTCAGTAAATCGCGTAAGACAAATTAACTGTTTTTACGAAAACAAATCTCATTTGGATACCATGTTGTAGTTTTGATTTATCGACAACCTTTTAATTATAGGATAACAAAACGCGGATTTTTTAAACAGTATAATTCATCGATTAACGCAATTACTACCATTAAATCTAGTAACGCTCGCTATTACCGGTGCCTATCATTTTCTTTTCATAATTCGTCCCTCGACGTCATCGAACCGAAAAAGGGAACAATCGTTAAGACAGATAAACGAGTTGTATCCTAATAATAGAATAAAAATAGATATAGAGGAAGCAGAACAGAATTTGAAACATACTGCATTGCAAAATGGATTACTTTCGTTTTATTTAGTTGGTGTTCACTACGTAGCCTACTAGTCCCGGGTTTTCAAAGACGAATCTTGTGAATACAACAGTTTCATTCAAATAATTGCTTCACCTTCACAGAAGTTACTATTATGTGTTTATCGAGTTTATCGATACACGTTTATTAAAGTAAAAACTTGAATATATGATACTATAATGTTGTTAAGTGTTTTGTATTATGTTGAAATAGTGTTGTCTATCCGTGTATTACTGTGTCTTATCTACATTTATGTTGCATTATTTCGTCTATGTTAAACCTGTGTTATATTTTACATTCCTGTTGTAATATGTTTGCCTATTTAAAACGTGCATGCTCAAAACATTATTGTATACATTATAATATACACCTAAGGGGGTGGGTGTTTGGTATTTTGGGTGATTGGTTGGTTTGGTTGAAAAATTGGCGGGTGTGAACCTTGTGATTTTTACCCACAGCTAGTCCACAATCACACATCGCCAATATTGACCTCTGCTGCTAGCATCCAAGAAACGAAATCCCACTCTAGTTTTGGTAGGTATGAACTCTAGATACACTTCATGAATAGTATCCCAGAGTCACACCTGTATAATTTGAAATCCATATCATATTTTCTTTGTGAATGATTGCTATGAAGTGGGACAAATGTTCTGACGACATGCTGTGCTATCGAAGCCAGCGTAGCGATTAGTTTTTACCACAGGTGCACGAATTTCTCGTATTCTGTAAAAGTAGACTACGACACTCAGTGGTTTAGTGATTGCTCTCACACGTCATGTACATTAATGTGTTAACATGAAAGTGGTTTTCCACGAGCACATAATAAAATAAAACAACCAATGATCTAATAATAAACACTACCATGCTACATGATCATCTGGAATTACCGCGCACATTTACGCACTTGACATTAGCCAATCGCTGATCGATCTACGATCTACGCGCTCAACTGGTGGATAAAATCGTGTCACGTTACATTTAAATAATTGGGCCTATTTACAACCGGCAATGTGTAAAAACTAGTATAAAGAAAAAAACATGTTGCCTAAATTCATTATTAATACCCTTAATAATTATTTTCGCGTATTTTGACGCCAATGTAAAACTGTCATTTTTAAGTAGTAGTTCTAGTAACTACGGTACCTTTTAAGAAGCGTTCGAATTATGTCCAACAGTTTGTACACCTGGTTGAGGTAGGAGGCTATGGTTCAGGCTGGGTTCTACCAAATTTAATTCCACAGCCTAACTCGGACTCCCTGGCCTACCAAGATGTTTGGCTACCGTGCAATTCTAACCTACTTTGGAGTAACAGGGGTCTCTGCGGATATACAGTAAACGATATTCCTGTTTTAACTATTGAGCGCCCTCACTATCGATTTTAATTTCTTTCAGATTTGAATCTTAATTTTAGGTCCGCATAATGCGGATTATAGAACCTCACTCCTGTTGTTGTTGCTGTTGCTGTTGCTGTTGTTGTTGTTGTTGTTGTTGATGATGGTGGTGGTGGTGTTGTTGTTGCTGCTGTTGTTATTGTTGTTGTTGTTGTTGTTGTTGTTGTTGTTGTGACCACAACTTTAAAAACGCCCAGCGTCACCAATTTTGAACGGACGTGCGTGAAATTTTGTACAAATAAAATATACCCCATTCCAACAAACGTCTTTTTTAAAGTTACACCCCAAGTTGTCCCCATGGCCCACAAAACGATAAACGTGTTTCACTGGGAGAACAGTGAAATTATCAAGTACGGTAGTGTAACATATACATAGAAACGTCTATCATATTTAGTCGGTTAACCCATCGTTTAACATGACCCTTCTAACAAAGCGAAGGTGGTGAATTCGATTCCAATTACGGTACAACATAATACAATAAAAATAAAACAATATAAAATAAAAAGCATTATTCAGTCAGCGAAAAGCGGACCTTAGAAACTTACTCCTGTTGTTGTTGTTGTTGTTGTTATATAATAATTTGCTGTTACCTGTTCATGTTTTTTCAATTTTAGGAACGTTTTGGTTTGTACGAATGAACATTATAAGTATTCCAACCTTATGTAATGCAATGCTATTTCGCAAAGGAATGAAACGCCACTGACGTCTTCAAACACTTCAAAACGTATCTTTTTACTGAAACATACAATGCCATAGTCCCTTATGTACAACACATAAGGTGTACCCAGCTCAATAGAAGGTCACCTCTGCTGCTTACCCGCAGGATGAAGATTGCACCAGTAAGTAGTGGTCATTTGGTTAGAGCATAGTAACAGGTATATAATTATACTACATTTAAAATGCAAATGTAAATTTATTTTATTTTATTTTTATCCACTTAATGTATTTACGATAACTAAAATACATTTTAAACACTTTTTAATGTTTGGTTTTTTTGGTTTTTTTTGTTGAATTTGCGTTTACTTTTGTTATCAAAAATGAAGAATCGGCTATGCAAAGTCACGTCAATGCCTGTATTATCATAGGCCTAAACAAAGTTCAAAATATTTATGTTACTTCATAATGACCAGAGGATTGAAGAACTTTATTGTAGTCAAACAATAATATTTGATGGTTAACGATTCACTTAATTAGAATTTAAAGTTATTGAGTGACCGATATTCATTAAAATGAATTTGTCACTCACTAACCCACACAACTCCAAAATACTCAAGGTGTAGAAAATATACAGTGCAGGACATTCTAAGGTGTTGTTTATTCAGATAAAGAATTTGGTATCCAATGTTGCATTTGATTATTTTTAATACAGTACGTAAACTGTAAGTAGGCCTATATAACATTTACAGTAGGTAAGTAATAATGCTATAGTGTATTGTTTTATATGAGTAATACTTGCTAAAACAAAAACCAATATATTGTTATATCTTTGTCAAAATGAAGACTGTCGCGTCGTCAACAAACTAGAGGATAAGCGAGTAAAGCGAGCTTACGCCTTAGTAGCTGCAATTATTGTGTCTATAGTTGATGTTGTATGTTATACTACTATTACTTCTAAAACTACTTTGTAATTTAAAATAAACAGTTGTATTATGCATGGGTAAAAATAAATCCAAACCCACAAATAAGAAATTGAAATAAAAAAAGTTTTTATCTTCATTTTGTAGCAACACACCACATTTATTTACAAAGTATGGCTTTATTGCCCCATATTTGCAAACATGTTTCGGTGGAACAGTGACCATCATCAGTGAACAAATCTTAGGTATCGTGCTAGCATTCTATTTAAATTGGATGAATACAACGGTATGCATTACCACGATAAAATACTTGAATATGTAATTAAATTAGGCAAAGTAGTTATTGGTAGGACTTAAAAGGAACTTGAAACGACAGAGTTTAAAGTGAAATAGCCGTTTTGTTAAGGGAGGGTTTCTCCCTATAAATAGAATGCTCTATCTAAGATGTGTTCACTGATAATGATGGATTTTCCCACAAAATCTGGTAATATGAGGCCGTGAGGCCATTTTTGTAAATAAATGTAGTGTGTTAGTACAAAATGAAGACAAAAACACCTATTATTTGTTATGCTGTGAAAACGTAAAATAGGTGGAACATTAGGCTTACATCTTTTCGCAGTATTGTAGCTAAATTGCAAATATTATAAATGAAAATACAATTAAAAGTCGGTTATAAACTTTGAAATATTTAAAATAGCCCTATCAATGTTTTATAGGTTTTTGTTTTGTTTATCAGTTTTAATGGATCTTTCAATTTAAAAACTCCCTCATTTAAAACAGTTAAATGAAATCGCTCGCTCACCCTCTAGTCAGTAAACGTCGCGACATTCTTTATTTTCAACCTCGTTCTGTATGGACCACCATAGACAATGAGTACCACATTTGGAAAACACTCCTATTCGGGTCAACCATGTATAAAATCCAGAAATGTTAAATGAGCATTCCATAACGTAATAACTTATTGATTTTAAATTACAAAATAATTCAGTATTTTAATACTAAATAGTTTTAACAAAAGAACGGAAAGGTTATGTAGTACATTTTGCCGAACTAATATATAGATAGACCTTTCTTAACTCATTCGTCCCTTGATCCGAGCTTTCAATGATAAATACTGTTAATAGTCTAGTCTATATTGTATATGGTTTTTACTACAAATACTTTATACGGCAACTAAACCGGACTTTGCACGTTATTACATTCGTATGTGAGTGATCGTGTCTCTCATGTATCTCCATACATAAGGATCAAATAAATCTTCAATCTGAATCTTATAACACACACCCACAAATAACCATCAATGGATCAATAAATAAAGGAATCAATAATCAATAGTGTCATTTAGAAATAAATAAGTTAATTTTACTGATAAATGCATTCAGTTTTTAAACACTCCAACCCACAGGTAATAAGATATGTCCCTAGACTCTGATTAGTATGTAAGCGTTTTTAACAAGTGGGTGATCGTAAATCAACCAACAGGCTCGATAGTGTGTGGTTGTTAGGAACACTTCCTGGTACAGTATTCATAATCATAGCTTTATGTACAGAATGAAATATTCCATCAATAATATTCAATACGCGTATTCTACGTATTTTTTGTAACCGTATTTTTTTCATAGTTTGAAACGGCGATATAGTGAACATGCTGACCAAATTTCATCAATTATAAATAAAAATTGTAGACAGAGATGATGACAATATTGTATTGTTGTGTGCGGGTATATTTCTACATGAACACCGGGAAAAACCTGTATAAAGCATCTGTAAACACTCCTATTCGGGGCAAATACTTTAGCCTAAATATGTTTTAATTGTAAATAAACTACCGTATTTGTCTAAGTAAAGTTAATTAGTTGACAGATTTTTCTTAGGTGGTAAAAATTAGTAACACATTTATGGCCCAACATTAAATAACATTAAGTAAATAATCCAGAAATTACGTCCGATTTACTGAAAATATCCCTTACGTGAATTTATATATAGATTATTATTATTATGGAGGTGGTATTGATGTTATTGGTAAAACATATAGAGTTCAAAATTATGTTAGAATTTACCAAATTTCTGTAGAAACATTGATACCTGTAAAATGATGTCTGCTAGAAATCATTTAGCAATATCGTAAGAAAGTCCTCAAGGGAGTTCCACTGATTTCATCAATTTATGCGACGCAACAAATTATTGGCTCAAGCAAGACTTCTCTCCAACTGAGATTAAGACTTCAACGTGAAAACGATGCAATAACAATTTGTAGAGCTTGATCTTTACTTAATTCACAGATGATTTGAATAATATTTGTTAAATTAATGCTCATAACAAGTTTGTTAAGAGTGGAACACAGTGCGTAATATCTCGTATTGAAACCATGTAGTTTATGTGTAGAAAATTTATAAAACATTAACTTTTTCTGGTCATAAAATCACACTATAATCCTTCCGCATAAATATTGTATATAATTTAATAATGTTGCTCCACCAAGGGTGTAGTAAATACCAAGGTTAAAGTAGACAGAAACAGCTGGAATTACTGTAAATGATTGAAAATTCATTTGAAATTGTTGGTGGTATTCTTCGCCGTCTCTAAACTCACTTATTTTCAATTTGCAAAGATACATTGTACTACACTATTTGTGACCATAGTGACCGATTCATATGGTGTTAAGTTATGTCTTATGATAGCATGATATTAATTATTCCAAGTGACCATGAAGAGAATAATATATAATATAATCACATATTGTGTCGTCAGGTGTTACAAACAAATACTTGCTATCTATATTTAGATTGTTCCGCACGTAAACATTTAAATTTTAAAAATACCAATTACACTCAAGTTGATTTGACGTTTCTATTGAAACTATTTTGAAAAGGTTTACACGATTACTAATAATTGACCAATGGTCAAAAATGGACAAGTGGAATCGTTAGTTTGTCCATCGCACCGGGGTTACATACGTTGAAAATTACAATATCTACATTAGGGTAATTTGAAAGGAAGGCCAATACTAGGAATGTTTGTAAGTGCCCAGTCGTTTCATCAGCAATCATAGGCACACTTCCAATCTAGGTAATTACAAGGGATAAAGTTATTATACTTTTTAATTTAAATTGCTAATCCACCACGCTGCACTGAAGTACCCTAAGAATGTCTGTCAAAATATGTCAGTTAAGAACTTTAAAATGTCAATCAACCAAAATCATAAGTTGTTTAATTGAACAATTGTTATAAGAATATAAAGCTGCAGCTCAAACGTCAACACATTGAAGTTTAAATAACATAAATATTTTGTTCTCTACATTTCTGGGATACTACTACAGAACACTGTACTGAGCCTAGGTATATTTACAACTATTAAGTTTTGCTTTGTAAAATTGTGGGAAAATATAGTACAGTGAATACAAAAAAGAATATATTGAGCCAGTAATTTACAAACAGTGATCTCCTGTAAAATTTCACTGGCTCTTGTAGAAAGAAAAATTATAAGATAAGTATTATTTTATTTGCTTCAGATATAGAAATACAGTTTAAGCGTTGTTTCATTTTTGTGGAACATATAACAAAATAAGTCCATATACATTTTTTTACTAAAACAATGATCTTCATCGAAGATCTTGACTTTATATTTTGTAAACTGGCTCCAAACCAAGTGATGTAGAACGCACATCCCCTCCCCCCACTCCCAGGAAAAGATGATTGTATCTGCAAGTGAAACTCCCTGACTCACATGCATCGTAGTAGATGATAAATTTTAACGGTTTTTGGTAAATATACCAGAAAAAAATAAATAAAATAATAGAAAATTCAAATAGATGATGGTTATTTTAAAACGGTGAGGGAGATTGTATTCGGTGTTCCTTTGGAACATTTTTTTAACACTGTAAGCCTAATAAGAATATTTAGAATAACGTTGATGTTTTATAGAGTAGTCGTAAATGTTAATAAACTTATATTGAGATTATATTTGAAAACGGTAATAAACGTCATAAATATTATTCCCATGACCGTAAAACAACTCCATTGCAAGCCGGCCTCGTAATTTCGAATTTTTTTTTAACATGGTGACATAGGCCTATATTATGTTATATCCATCCTTTTAATTGTTCCGAGTTGCTTGCTGTTGAATGTGAATTCAAATAAAGATTATTATTGAAACAATTTATCAATTTTTATTTTTGTTTATAGAAAAAAGAATGTAGGTTACTAAATTGTTTGAATATGAATTCTGATACATGGAAATAATAAAATTTATTTTATTAAATGCATTTTATCAACAGGTGTGCCCGTATATTATTATATCTTTTATGCTTTATGGCTAATAAAAGTTATAGTTGCTGATTCTGATAATCGTCAATTACTGTTTAACTTGCCATAAAAATAAAAGAACAAAAATCCCAAATGCAGAATAATACTTATAATAATAGTTCGACAAGCAAGTGCATCTAAAAATTCAAGTTTTAAGTCTAACAGTGAAGTTTTATCGCCACCTACAGGAAGAAAACTAAGAGGAGAAAGAAGTAACTAAATGTTTGGAGCGAGGCTGGTCATAATAATAATAGAACCGTGTGGGTGTGAGGGGGAGTCTAGATACACTATAAATAGGAATTGTTGAATAAAAACAACTATTTTAAGCACCAGCGCCACTCCAAAAAGTAAAGTATAGATACACTTACCAATTAAATCCAAAATATATTAGGCCGGTACCAAATATAAAGAATTATTGCTTTTAAATATACTTTTTATTCATCCACTGAAAGTTGTCAAACCATGTGAATTTGTGTTTTTCATTGGCTGTATTTAATGACGCCAAAAACTGATATACGCATGCGCAAATAGGAGTATAATTGATGACGTACGTACCTACTCATGTGGCGTTTACAAACTCGACATGACCTTATGTGCGCTACCATTACTTACAATTAAATAGTGCTCTATTGCGACATTCAATACTTAATCATTTCCAGAAAGACAATAATAACTGATACAGAGCATACATCTTTGTTAACCAACCCTTCCAATAATTAGTTTACGAAAATTGATGTTTACCCCTACTTTAACCCCATCCTTTGATATCTGATCAGGTGTCCCCTGGCGGTGAACTAGGCATAAAAGTAGTGAACGAATCAAACGATGTTCAGTAACTTTAATTCGCAAGGGACAGAGTTCCTCTTACAGAAAATAAATCAAATTTATACGATACTAATATTTTCAAATTATAAAAAAGAACAAGAGCATGCTGTTGCGTAGCAAAAGGTTCACAAGCTGAAAGGACTGTATGCCTACTGTACTGGTATGGCACGCTACTTGAGGAATCCAGCGGTAGCGGTTCTTCATATTATGAATATATACTAGGATATATATGAGTGTGGGAAGAGTTGCATTCTAATCGAACTTGAACCCGCCAAACAGCCTCAATGGCCGAGTGGTATAGGCGTCTGCATATCAAGCATGTGACCCGGGTTCGAGTCCCAGTTGGGGCGACTTTTTTCACTCTCAGCTCATTGTTTACGTTTTTATATATAAAATATACAAGGTATATCTACTTGGCGGTTTACACCACTTCCACTTCTGATTAAAATTAATTATAAAAAGTATCTCCTTTGAGATCCTGCCTGGCTGATTTATCTACAATGAGAAGTGTATCAAATTGATCTCTGTTTACATGCGTACAAAGAGGACTAGTGCTG
>JAOTQE010112187.1:0-13146 GCA_025631205.1 Nesometra sesokonis
TATATATATATATATCTTTATATATTTATTATTGTTATTATATTTAATTGGTTGTTACAAAGATGGCACATTACACGCATCTCTTTATTTTTCCCTCTTTTGCCTAATTTTTTTCATTTTCATTTTTTATCACCTCAAAACAATAACAAAAATAATAAATTAATCCCTGATATTAAATTAACTTGAGTATACAATGTAAGACTGTATGTCATTATATATTTTAATTACTAAATTTATGAATTATATTGCTCAAACACTGACCTGTCCAGTTGAAAATACACGAAGAAAAATCGTTTTTGGGTATGACAAGAACCTAGGTAATTAGCCTGGCACCACTAGACCACCAAACCTGCGCTTAGTGGCCAAGGATAAAATTTGATCCCAGCAGGTACTGTAATGTAATTATATTTTTTGCGTCAGGAAGAATATTAGATATAATTTGTTCCGCCCATCTCAGATGTGTAAATGTACCAAATACTCAGTACAGTTGAGAATACTTGTGAAAAAATTAAATTTGCAAGTTGTTCTTAGGTGGGACTTGAACCCACAATCTCCATGTATATAGCCGGCATCTAGACCGCCAAGCTTGTGCTTAGTGATTATGGAGTATTCCCAACTGTACTGAGATAAAAAACAAAATCTATCTATAAAGATACTTTTTCCAAATTAAGAGCCCTTCATATCAGCACAGAAATTTATTTTGAAAAAGAAGAATTGTTTTAGTCTTCCGTAACTAATTCTATAGTCCAATCAATCATTATGTAGCATGGATTGACGATAGTGGATTAAGATGACTGTATGCTTTCTCTACTGACCTCAAAAATAAATTTATATGCTTTGATTTCATTCAGAGCCTTCAATTTAGTCACAAATAAAATAACACCTTGGCTTAAAGGACAGGAAATGCTTTAGATTACCTCTAATGTTCCAACCTATCAATAAGTAGCAGGTGATTCAAATAAGGAAGAGAATGAAATGACTGCTTTGACCTAAATCACAGCTCACATCATACTGCCACAAAAAATAAAACAATAGCTAAGGGAAACAAGACTCTAAGATTCTATTATATTTAACTCTACACTATTCAACAACTATATGCAGTTGTCCAAAAAAAAAATACAAATTGTCCCCCAACACCCAAGTGGATTAAGATGATTGCATGCTTTCTCTACTGACCTCAAAAATAAATACTGTATATGCTTTGATATCATTCAGAGCTTTTAATTTAGTCACAAATATAATAACACCTTGGCTTAAAAGACAGGAAATGCTTTAGATCATCTTTAATAATTAACTCTATGTTCCAACCAATCAATATGTAGCATGTGATTAAAATAAGGAAGAAAATGAAATGATTGCTTGGATATTGACTCAAAAAAGAGATAATATCCTTTGACCTAAATTATAGCTCACATCATATTGCCACGAAAAATACCTAAGGGAAAGAAGACTCTAATACTATATTATTATATTTAACACCACATTATTCAACAACTATGTACAGTCAAATTGTCCCCCACACCCCCACAAAAAATGACCACTCTTCGGACCTCCCAGACAACTTTTTTAGTTTCCAAACACAATTGGTTTAGAGAAAAAAATCAAGCTTACCTATGTTTCTATTGGATTTATGATTTTAGGGCAGTAAATTTAAAATCTTCCGGTTTAATGTGAAATTTGGTTTTCTGGGTCAGTTTTGGGAGAGTTAGCTGTAGCATAGTAAAATAAAAGAGAAAAAAAAATAAAAATTTCATCTTAAGCTTTGTCCTATCATATCTACTACAAACATAAAAATTTCATCTTATGCTTTGTCCCATCATATCCATAACAAAAAAAATTATAATGGCTAACTGAAAAAATTTAAGGTCTCACCACAAAATGAGTCTCATGATATTGAAAATCACAAATTGAGTTATTGATACTTTAATTTTTAATAGAGCATAATCTAAGCTGTGATATACACATTAAATGGCATTCTTTAGATTAACAGCTTCACAGATATGAGCATTTAAAGTTTTTATGTATGAAGACCTGTTTTTGAAAAAAATCACCTAGATAGTAATTTAAAATGAGGCTAGTCGTGGCAAAACCATTAAGTTGCCGCACAGGAAGTTATTCAGAAATTAGCAAATAAACAACAGGAAATATAAACAAATACAAAGGAAATTGTTGTATATTATGTCTACAAACTACAGTTAGATGTCCGATTTTTATAATTTACCCCTCATTTTAAAGCTTACGTGTAATATGGTTTTAACCATAACTCAATTTTGAATTGTCCTACAATTTAGTGGTTTTGCCATGTCATGACTCAAATATGTAATCAAAAGACATTTAATCACAGAAAATCTACATGACGGATATTTTCTGGCATGAAAACTGAAAAAAAAAATTAAAAAAATATATTATAATGAAAAATATACTATAGTACTTGAATGTATTAAAACACATTTTTTTGAAATATTAGACTTTAGATTTGTTTTGGTAATTATCTCATTCTTATCTCATCCATGGTACAATTTATTTTGTGGTGAAACCTCACAAATGCTCTATTAGGTGTGCATTGCCATTAGAAAGTTTTATCAAATTGTTGCTTAGCTGTGTATTTATAAGATATGTGAACATTGAATTTGATAAATCAATGAGGTGATTTAAAATTCAAAATACCCTAAATTTCTTTGAAAAATTTAGGGTAGAAATGATCAAACTCTCTAAAACTCTGAAATGAGAATGTACATGTCTATTTTTAACTCTACATTCCAACCACTTATGTAGCAAAACTAAAAACAGGAACCTGCTAACTAATTACACAAATTCATTTTTATTGACACAAAAGAAAAGGTAATTTGATGATTAGGTCTGCCCATAAGTTCCTATGTTAATATCATCAGTAACAGGAACTCGGCTGTATCGTCATATTTGCGAGTCTTCTTCATTTGTGTGTCGTTGATACTTTGGATTTCTAAGCCATTTGAATGCTAACAGTGCTATTATGAGTAGAACTAAAAGAGAACCGGCAACTGCAATTGGTATTAGATAATCTGAAAAATAAAATATTAAAAAGTAATATATATAAATATATAACAAGTTGAAGTGGCGCTGTAGCTTGGTGGTTAAAGTGCTTGCCTTCCAATCCGAAGGTCCTGGGGTCAAACCTGGCCAAACATTTAGGTTTTTTCTCATGGCCTAATAGTGTCACTCACTAAGCCTAATGGAACTCGGTTTAGAAAGCATGATGTAGTTCTCATCATGTAAGGCTGGTAAGAAAGAAAACTGCATGTCACAGGAAATAAACTAAATTTTTAAAAATTACATTAAATTTACCATCTGATACATTTTGTTGTGCCACATGAGAGATCAAAGTGTTGTTTTTTTATCCCTAATATTAATAATACACAAATCTATCTATGAAGCAACATGGATTTCAGTAAGGACTTACCCATATCCTCTAATACAGGTAACCTACAAGCTTGTTTTATGTCTCCAGGTAAAATGTCTTTTGTTAATTTTTTAAATTCATCTAGTTTGCAAGTAGAATTACATCCTGGGATTGTTAATATATAAGGTTCAGTTGTTGAATCATTCCTGTACCATATTTTTACATAAGGCTGCCTGAAAAAGAAATTCAATAAATAGTTTTTATAAATTATGTCCAGTTTGTTACAATACACCGAATTAGCGACCTTGTTTACATCTTGATTCGTGGGTATAAATATAAATGGAGGGCGCTATTTTCTATACTTCGCTGTGTAAAAGGAGCTAAGAAAGGACAAATTAAAGTTTATGTATTTGTATTTCTTCATTGGTAACTCATTCAAAACCATTGGGATACATTCATAAATCCTTTTTACACTAGCTACGCTTAGTTTTATTTAAATTGGAATGGATTAAACTTGTCAAATTTGCTGAAAACAATGAATGGTTTTAGGCCCGGACCATGCAGACAGTGCTGATCCACTAGTGCACACATAGCGGCTTAGCTCTCCCGAGTGGATCAACGGAGATCCAATTTTTCGCCTACCTTGAATTATGTATATTTTCTTTTACAATGTAAATTACAACCAGATCAACTGTGTTCTACTTAATCTAAGGCTAAGGTAGATGTTTACTAACGCTTTAAAAATGATCCTACTTGCTAAATTCAATGTGTATTTCAACGAAATGTTTGGGTAACATTCGCACTCGCCCTATGTTATGAGATAGGACATCTCGTTTTTTGGTTTGTTTTGGTTCTCATACCCACGACGGCAAGTTTTCGTGACATCACAGGCCATCGCTAATTCAGTCTATTGAACATGCTTCATATTAAGTTCTTCTGGTGGTGATTGGGTCAATCTTCTACTCTTTTCTGAAGAGTGTGCTGCATGCACATAAGTGATACTGTGCACGAAGTCTAACACCCCATTTATGATCGGTTGTAAAAATTGCGACAACCAATTGCACCCAATCGCAAAGTAAATGTGAATACTCACCAATAGTAATCGATTGTAATCGATACCACGATTGTTAATGTTTGTGAATGGTTTTTACTATCTTTAGTACTCCCGATTACCACAGAATCCATTCGCAATGGATTCCACAGGCACTGATTGGCTCGATTGGCTGTGGTATTGGATAGCCTCTAGAGCAGAATAAACTACGACAACACATACTGCGAAAGTAAAGTGTGTGTATGAATGTGTTTTAAATTTGCAATTGGCTGTAATCGGGAATTGGATTACCACCTATTACATTGCAACCGATCACGATGCGATATATGCGATGCTAGTCTGAATAGGGTATAAGACGGTATGCTATTAACTTTGACTCCATTTACACTTACGATTTGGTATTTACAATATAGGCCTAGGGTACAATAGGTATAGCTACCACCTTGACTAAGCTTAGGCCTAAGCCTAGGCCAGGAAAGACCATGTAAGTTAACATTATTCTGATAGAAAATCAACTTTTTTTGGTATATAAAAGTAATATGGACTGCTTTAAGATTGGGTTATAGTTGAAATTATAGTCTCACAGTGCTATGAAAACTGTGCTCGGGTTATAGTAGTTTTCATAGCAACTAGGCCTATAATTTAAACTAAAACCCATCTGGCAATCCTTGGGCTCGAATTCTGTCTTTATAGTCACTAAGTGCAAGCTCAGTGGTCTAGTTGTACGGACGTCAGGCTAGTTACCTGAAGATTGTGGGTTCGAGTCCCACTCGAGAACAACGTGCAAATTTTTCTGAGAGTTTTCTGAACTGTAATGAGTATGCAGTACATTTACACGTCAGATTTGGTAAAACAAATTATATTGAATATAAATACATTATATAACTCTATTTAATTATTTATTGTAGTTTTGTTTCAGTTACTGTACTACCTGCAGAAATTCCTACCGAATTCCAAGAATTATAAGTTTATTTTATTCAGTAGTAATTACTTACAGCTGATCATCTTTCCACAGTTCAACACCAACGCAAGTAGCATATGGAGGTTGAATACCATTGTAAATTTGTAATGCAGATAAGAAAGCAGCCAAGGTTGTATCATGCTGGAAAAAAAATGATAAAATTAATGTATTAAATACAGTTTGTTAATATCCTAGATACTATTCATATCATGATAATTTTAAAAAAGAAAAATTACTACATAGTTGGAACCCAACTAATTGAAAAATTAACAAAAAAACATTTTATTTTTATTTCGTACCACATTAAACAGCAAGTTTTCTCTCCATTTACAAAATGAGAACTGCATCTTGGCTACACCTAGGTCTAGATGGACATAAATAACTGCTAGCCCAGGGTATGATTTCTAATTAGCTAATGTACACTGGTATAGTTCCAGCTTTTTATAGTTCAACCTAAATTAAATAAAGTCCCAGACAGAGAATCACTAACTTTTTACAGTCATAATTTTATATTTTTAATATCATAGCAAATTTAGCAACATAAATTATTTATTTATTTATTTATTTTTATTTCATGTCACATCCAGGGAGTTCTTTCACCATTTACAGATCTACGCCATGCTTTCAAAACCAAGTCTCATTATGAGGCTTGGGGAGTGGCATTGTTAGGTCATAAGAACAAGCCTGGTGTTCAGCCAAGTTTTAACCTAGGACCTCAGGATTGGAAGGTAAGGATGCTAACCACCAAGCTACAGCACCAATCCTTCTGATGTAATTAAAATATAGATTTAGACAACAGTAAACGTATTGTCACTTGAATTAATATCTATTAATCTCATTGAAATACAAATCTCAATGTTGTATAGCAATGCAATTTATTTCTTCTCTCTATCATAATCAGTGAGCATTAAGTATTGTCATCCCATATCAATGACAAAAAAAAGAGTACTGAAAATACTGGAAAAAACTAACTACATGATAAACCAGACCAAGCCGAAGGAGGCACAAGTTGACAGCTAGTTTTTCACAATAGAAAAATAAAAATGGTCTTATTTTCAATATGAGGCTAGTCATGGCAAACCCACCAAGTTGTCGCACAGGAAGTTATTTAGAAATAAGCAAATAAACAACAGGAAATGTAAACAAATACAAAGGAAATTTGTGTATATTTTGTTCAATAACTTCAGTTATACATGTCAGATTTTGATAATTGACCCCTCATTTTAAAGCTTACGAAAAGTTGAATATGTCTTTAACAAAAACTCAATTTTCAATTTTCCTACAACTTGGTGGTTTTGCTGTGTCATGCCTCATATTGTGTTTATCTCAAAAACATACAGCTTAAATATTCAACTTTAATAATACATTAATAAATTTCAGATATAAAGTATGTTTAAGAAATGTTTAAAAAATTAAATTTAAAATGAACCTGCATACTGTAGTCACAGTATACTGATAATTTTGCAATTTTCAAATACAGTTTTCTCAAAAGTTACATTCTAAATGTTTGAAATTTGATTGTTCATAACTTTGCAAGGAAACATTGTATGAATCTATTTTATTTTGCATGTTAAAGATAACAATGTGTAGTTTCATAAATCATAAATAACTACATTGTTTGACTTATACCTCCTTTGACCTGGTTCTGCCATATATATTTACAACTATTAAACTAATTTTCAATCAAATTAATCCCAGTCTGCAAATACTTAGATCAAGGTTATTTTGTAGAGTACTGTATTTATAATGAGTATTTTCATAATTGTTTCAATAGAAATTGAAACTCGAATGAGATGGAAAAGTGAAAAAAATAAACCAAAACCAAACCCTTCATTAAGGCTAGTCTTGGCAAAACCACCAAGTTGTCGCACAGGCAGTTATCGAGAAATAAGCAAATAAACAACCAGAAATATAAATAAATACAAAGGAAATTGTATATTTTGTCAAATAACGTCAGTTTAGATATCCGATTTTGATAACTGACTCCTCATTGTAAAGTTTGCGAGAAGCGTAATATAATTTTAACAATAACCCCATTTCCAATTTCCATACAACTTTTTGATCTTGTTGTGACATGCCTCAATTATTTGTGAGGTCTCACCACAAAATGAGTCACATCAGGGGTGAGATCAAATTGAGATAATCACCAAAATGTGAAGTCTAAAGTGACTCATACCAAATGTGAGGTCTCACCACAAAATGAGTTACATCATGGGTGAGATCAAATTGAGATTATCACCAAAATGTGAAGTCAAAAGTGACTCATAATGTGAGCTCTCACCACAAAATGAGTCACATTCATAGTTGAGATCAAATTGAGATAATCACCAAAATGTGAAGTCTAAAGTGACTCGTAGTGTGAGGTCTCACCACAAAATGAGTCACATCATAGGTGAGATCAAATTGAGATAATCACCAAAATGTGAAGTCTAAAGTGACTCATAATGTGAGGTTTCACCACAAAATGAGTCACATCGTAGGTGAGATCAAATTGAGTATCACCAAAATAGGCATGAAGTCAAATTTTTGAGAAATCTAATTTCAATCAATTATGAGTGCTACGGTATTTATATTTCATCACAATATATTTTTTAGGTCAGTTTTCATGCAGGAAAGTGTCCTCCATCCAGATTTTCTGAGATTTGTGTCTTTTAATTATTTATTTTTAGATTTCTTTCTTTGTGATTATCTCAAAACCGTTATTCCATACATGAAAATTTCAAAAGATCATATCTTGGGATCTACTTATCTAATGAATGTCATTTAAAATGTAGGTTGCAGCTTATTTTGTGCTCTATAAGGTATCAATAACTCAATTTTGGATTCTCCTACCATGAGACTCATTTTGAGGAGAGACCTCACATTTATTCTTACCGCTGAATACATATAAAATGCCATCCGTTTATTTTCATCAATTGTTGAGTTTAGTTTTATATTCATATTTTCTATCATCAGCTGTACTAAATTCCCTGAAATAAAGATAAATGACACATTTTAATAAAGCATGGCTTTCCTAGAATCATTGTGGGTTGCTATAGAGTTCATGACATTGTGGTGGTAATCTGACGTGAATTGCACCAAAAAGAAAATAAAATGTTTCCATTAATATTAGGCCTAAACAAATCTTTCTGTTGCCAAAAGCTAAGGATACAGAAATTAAGAATTGGATTTTTTTTTTTACTTTTTAGTTGTATTTCTTTACGCTTCCATTACTCATACATTAAACATTCGTATAGGTTCTGTACTTTTACGTTTCATCTGTTTTGTTGTCCAGTAATGATCCGGCGAGTAACAGCAATCGTCAGAGATGAACGGATACTTCAGTATGAGAAACGCACAAGAAAATGACAAAACGGAAGCTTAATGGTTAAGTAATGAATATGTAAGAGAAACATTTTATTTTCTGATCCAAGTCTCTCACCGTTAATACCGGACGTTCCCGGTCAAGAAACGGAGTCAGCGGAGGAAAATAGAGATTAAATGGAATGTACATCAACGGACTGCCAATTTTTTACTTTGTTTCCTCTCCATTTGTAAAATCAGGTGAGATGTTGACAGAGCCTTTATATTAACATTACATGTCTATGGTTTGCCAATTTCATATGCCACTGGACTACTGCAGGAAAATAGTCTTTAATGTTTTACAAACATTTAAAACAATTTTTAGGCAGTAATAACCTAATAACTTTTTTGTTTTGTTCATTAATTCTAAATATTAATTAATAGTTTAATGGGTTTATTTTATGATTAATCTTAATATTTTAGCTTTAAAATATGTTTGAATATTACCTCCTTTTAGTTTTGCAATTTCTAGGCCTTTAAACAAATTTGCCATTCCTAAATCAGCTAAGAAGGTAATGTTGTTGAATACATCATCTGTAATCCAATCAGGTTCAGTCAAGTTATTCATTCTCTGAAGGAAAAAAAAATACAGTTACCTCTCTAAACACCGAAAGCCTGGAAACTGGAATACATGCTAAAATGAACATTTTTTCATTTCATGTCACATCCAACAGAAAGTTTACTCGCAACTTACAAGATGAGATCTACGCTATGCTTTCTAAACCAAACCTCATTATGAGGCTTAGGGAGTGGCTGTCAGAACAGCATTTCAGTATCATACGTGACCTAACTCAATAGGGGAGGGGCGCTACAGTTTTTAATCTCACCGCTAGAGGGCACTGTCATCATCAGTGGTGAATCATAGTCTTGAGAGGAGACGGAAACATTGTACACTGTGGATTTTATACCAAAAGGTATCTTTTTCTTGTTATTATCAATTCTCAGTATATTTTTTATGTGATTTAATCAGATATTCTAGACGTTTTTTTCTTGGTAGCATTTTTTCCTAATTCCTTGTCTTCGTAGTATATGCTTCTGCTTTCCTGGTTCTTGCTGCTACTCACTTTTGTTCATATCTCCACCTAGGACGGCACAACAAAATAAATGTATAAACAAATGTTAGAAAAAGCATTGTTTTATCCTACCTCAACAAACACTGGGTCATACAGGTGCCAAATTTCAGATATTTTTAGGGTGTAATTATATCCAGCACTCTTTGATACAAATTCTAGAAACTCCTGCAAACAATGTAAATTGTGTTAAGAAATTATTTAATTTTTGAGGCATGCCATGGCAAAAACCACTAAGTTGTCGTAAAATTTAAAAATAGGGATAATATTTAAACACTATTACACTTTTTGTAAGCTTTAAAATGAGGGGTCAACTATCCACAATGGGCATCTACAACCAAAGTTATTGAACAAAATAGACAGAAAGTTTCTTTGTATTTGTTTAAATTTCCTGTTGTTTATATGCTTTTTTCTCATTAATTCCCTGTGCAACAACTTGGTGGTTTTGCCATGCCTTATCCCAAATTATGTAAACTATGTATACATAAATTACATAGCTTAGCAAGATATGTAACTATGTAAATTAACATGATAAACTATTCATTTTTTTATTTTGTTGGAAAGTAAAAGAAACTCAAGATTCAATATTTGTCATTTATAAAAAAAAGTACAGTACATAAACATTTTATAACTAAATGGTCGCAAATATTTAAAGTATAAAAACATAATAAAATAAAATAGTAAAAATAAATAAGTATATTTAATTAACCTGTTTATTTTATCATGTTATTAAATAACATGATAAAATAAACAGGTTAATTAAATCGTAAAAACTAAGGGTTCATGTCAAAATTATCCTGCTGCAGTTTCTGCAGTAATTCAATTACAACATTTTTAATTCAGGAACTAAACTGGAATAACTGAAAACATCATGTTGCGATGAGACCTTGTGTGTTAATATGGTCACCAAAGAAAGGATAATGGCACTGGATTACTGCAGTGTTTGCAGTAGACTTAATAGCCATAGATTACTGCAGTAACTGCAGTAGAATAATTTTGACATGGTCCCTAAGCTTGTTAGACACCAAGCACATAGAGATTTGTATCATGTGGTCTATAAATGGCCAACAATACCAATGCCATTACAATATTTTTCAGGAACAAGCGCAGATCCAAGGGGACCCAACAGATTCAGCCCCCCCCCCCCTTTGAAACTAAAAAATATATTTTTTTGCTCAATTTTGGGGCACTAAAATTGGACCAGAGAGCATCTGTAGAGAAAGAATTTTCCCGGGCCCTAGGCGGGCATGCCTATTGTTATCAGTTTCCTGTTAAAACCTCATACCTGGGCTTGTCAAACATCGGGCCAACTCTTTCTAGCTCCACTGGATCCGCCCCTGAGGACGTTGTATTGGGGTTTAAATTGATAGAAAGTTTGTACTGCTGAACAACATCACAGTACAGCTGATCTTGTCTAAATTGACTTTGCATCATAAGTCAATTTCTACATGAAATTTATTGTTGCATATAACGAAAATGAAAAAGACCTTTGGCCATAGGATCTTGTTTTGGTATGATGCACGACTAAAAGGTTACGATTTGATGACTGGAGGCGAGCATGAGGAATATATTTTGATAGGAGATCACGCAGGTACGTTGGTTGGTTTTGTAGAAGAGCTTTAAAAGTTAATAGTAGAATTTTGTTATTTTATGCGAGACTCAAGGCGAAGCCAGTGTAGATGGTAGACAACAGCAAATATATGGGAGCACCTGTTAGTTAGTATTATTAATATACGAGCTGAAGTGTTTTGAAGACGTTGGAGTCTAGATATCATACTTTTAGGTAGTTCGTAAAAGAGTGAGTTACAATAGTCGAGAAGAGACAGAAGCGTTTATTAATTGTGGAACATGTGTTTTTAGAAATTGTATATGAATAAACGAAAATAGGGACCTGCTAAAAAAACTTCCTAAAAAATCCTCGCTTCATATAAGAATGATAATCAGTGTGTATTTTTACCTCATGGTCTTCATTCTGTTTCTTAACTTCTTGACTGTTAAGTACCTCTTTATAAAGTTTATCGTACAGTGGACAACTTACACCATCTGTTCTTAAAACCTTATAAATAAACAAGACATATTAATAATTAACACTTAATACCTTATATTTTACAATTTAACAGTGCAACCATATGTTGTATATTATTATATATTAGGCCTAAAAAGGTTACTTTTTTAACCATGATTTATGGCTCGCAGAATTGGTTTGCCTGATGGCTCAAGGCAACCAAAAATTTACATCAGGCAACTAAAAATTATTAGGTGGTGTCCCGACAGGCAACCAGATTTTGGCTCAAGCTAACCATCAAGTCACCATGGCCCAGCAAAAAAATGTCTTTCGAAAAAATGAAACAACAGCTAGTGAAAAAGATACAACAGCTGGCTTAGCAATATTACAACAATTATTTGTTTTTTATAAATTGGAAGGAAACTAAAAAACTGTGAGGGCAACCAAATTGTATACCTTGGTTACCCGAAGGGCTATTATAAATTACAAAATTCTGCGAGGTCTGATGATTAACATAATCGGCATGTATTGAACGTAATAAAAACAAAATTTATTTACATAGTCCTCAGAAATGGGTACATCATGAATTGGTATTGGTTGCCATTGTAAAGTAGATTTCCACCTTTGCCTATCAACTGGCGGGTAAAGCCCAGCCAAGTTGCACGATGCCGACATCAATGTGCGATCCACATCCGTGCTGCGGACTACAAACTGGGTACGAAGATATGTTTGATTGAGAAAGTTGTCGTATTTTTTACGTAGAAACTGTCCGAGTTCGTACTGACGGTTCATGCCAGTCTGCAAAATAATTACAGTTATATTTTTTATGTTTGTTTCCCATGACATCCTGAACAAGAAAGAAAGCAAAGTATTTGAGCCCTTTCACATATGAGAGTTACGTCGGCCCAGGGCCGCCTCAGGGCCGGCTTAATCGAAAGTCTGAACAGTTAAGTTAAGTCAGTCAGTTAAGCCGGCCCTGAGCCGACCTAACATTAGTCCAACTTTTGTGTCGGCTCAGGTCTGGCAATGCGGGACCTGGGCCAACTCAACTGCATAGTATGAACGTAAAAAAATATTTGGGTCGCCTTTTAGCGTGAACTTTGACACAAATCATTGACAACTGAAGTCTGCCAACTCGATTATCCGCGCGATAATCAGGGAGCAACCAACGACGACGTGCGAAACTAGGTCTAGGAGTAAAGTTGTTAAAATAAAATTTCGCAAACTACTACGCTCTTTTTGCAGAAATCGAAAAAGTAATGAAGAACAAGTGAAATCAAAATTCGCGCGAGATCCATGTTTATTGCGTTGTTTGGGAATTTACTTTTCCCACCATGC
>JAOTQE010112198.1:0-13146 GCA_025631205.1 Nesometra sesokonis
AATTAATGAACTACTGTATACATTATTATCTTTCAATTGCAAATCCTATATGTACAATATTAATTCACAAAAAAAATGAAAAAAAACAGCATAAAATAAGAACAAAATAAGAACAATTTGAGCCTCAAATTTTGAAAAAAAAACTAAGAACATTGAGCCTGAGCAAAATTTTACTGGTTCTTATAAAAAAAATAAGTGTATCCCTTCTTTGGCTTGCCTCTGCTACATATAAGCTACATTGAAAACGTTTCGGTCGTACTTACCTTCAGGTAGTAGCTACCAGAACAAAAAATGGCAATTTTTGCATGTTGTTTTTATTAATTCAGTCAAATATTAAACTTTCGTAGGCCTAATACATTACCAAATTTTAGATATGTGATCAATGTTCAAGAAATAGAATTTAAAATGACCCTTGTGGTATAATAAGTAATATTCAACTAGGCCTATATCTCACAATAAATTCTAAATGTTGGAACTCTTATTTTATAACTTCACAAGGAAACATCGTTTGGAAATGGTTTTTTTTTTCATGTTAAGGATAATAATATGTTTCATAATCTATGAATAACTGAATTTCCAATTTTCACTCCTTTGGCTTGAGGCTGCCACATATATTGGCAGTTACTTTGAAAACGTTTTGGTCGCACTTCTTAATCTTAGTTCAGACAGCTGAGAAAGGCCGGTTATTACAGTCTCATCATCCCTTTATTTATTGTAGCGTCATGGAATACCATTTGTAGTAGGGCCAAGCAAAAGGAGGCATAGTCGAATAAATGAAAAATTGAAAATTGGAGTATTTATGTATTATGAAACTACACACTATAGCCTATCTTTAACATGAAACATATCAGTTTTATACGATGTTTCCTTGTAAAGTTATGAAAAATCAAATTCAAACATTTAGAATGTAAATTTTGAGAAAACTACATTTGAAAATTGCTTATCAATATACTGCGACAAAGCAGGGTCATTGTAAAATTGCATTTTTTTAAAACATTTCTTTATCATATATCTGAAAAATGTTACGGTAATGTAGTATGAACGTTGAATGCTTATTGTATGTTTTTGAAAAAAAAAACAAAACATTGAAGTGCTTGACCATTTTCTTGTTTCTACCAATTGTGGAAAACTAGCTTTGCAACTTAGGCCTGCCTGCTTGGCATTGGGTCTGCCATCCACAACATAGGCCTACATTAATATTTCGACTAATACAACCATCTAAATGATAATATTTGGGATTCCACCATTCATTTTTATCGTTTTTATTTTTAGTATTTTCTTACCGTATCATTTCCATTTTTATTAATATTATCATTATTATTCTCATGCTGAAATAAATATTAGGCTATGGAAAAGTAATAAACCAGCACAATTTACCAGGGAGTATACCTCCATCGTTTTACCACAAAAGCGATGAATGCAAATTGTAGTATTCAGGTGCGAGATGGAACTTTAACACGCTGACCGTGTGAATTGCGGTTTGCTATACGATTTCTTGACTTAAAATCAGCGTGGGACACCATGAAAGTTTATATTTTTAAAGACATTAAGGACTGATGTAATCAAACATGTCAATCACATCATAAGATCTACTGATGTTTATAGCTCGTTCATTAGGCTGATGATGATAACGACGACGATGATGACGACGATTACGACGACGACGACTTTTATGATGATGATGATGATGATGATGACGACGACGACGACGACAACGACGACGACGACGATGATGATGGTGGTGGTGGTAGTGGTGACGACGATGACGGTGACTGTCCGAGGGCGGCCGTGGCAATGGCGAAGTTAAATTCAGCATCGGAAACAACGAAAGTTTGCAGTTTTGCAGTCAGGATAAATTCAATCAAATAGGCCTACATCAACCCCTTTTTCAAAATTACTAATGACTAGATCGTTCAGTAGAATAATAACGATGACATTAGATGATGACGATTAGATGACAACGACGATGACGACAACGATGATTGATTGCGATGCAAACAATCCCAATAATAAATTACGGCAATAATGGAAACAATATTAAATCAATTATGATCAAATAATAATTATACATTAGACAATCAATTAGATTTTATTATTTCGACATGTTTTGCTTTCTGGCCACGGTGCATCAATCGACGCGTCAAAATCTTGCCGACCACGGTCGTGAACCTGATCCAACACCTTAACATAAATAATAATAGTCCCTTCTCCACAAATTGTTGTTCAGCTGTTTAGATAAACGTAAACAATTTATTGCAACTTTGTTGCTTTAAAACGAACTTAAAAAATTATAGAAAAATAACTTATGAACATTCAATATTTGTATTATTTGGAGCTTGTTCTGAATCTCATGCAGTTTAGCTAGTAAACAACGGCTCAGTATTAGAGACCCCACCTGGCGAATGCAAAGGTAATTAGGGTGCTCACGCACACCCTTGAGAGATAGACTTATTTAGCATTAAAATATGAAGATCTGGGCCTCGAGCACACGAGATAGAGGAAGAGCACCCTCCCTCAGAGGAAAGGAAGAAGAAAATAAAAGAAAGAAAAGAAGTATAATGTCAGAAGAAAAAAAAAAGGAAAGAAGCAAACTGAACCAAAAAAAAACCCCTATAAAAAACGTACAATAGGAGAAATAATGATGTTTTTTTTGTGCTTGTCAAAATCCGTAGTAAGCTAAAAAAAACTGCAGCGTCGCTCGTCAATTTTACACCCGGGGGCGCCCATCCTATAAGGGGGCGCGACTACGTTTTGGCGATAGTAGGGGGCGCGCACCGGCTGCGCCCCCCCCCCCCCGAAACAAAAAATCAGCCCCTGCCCTATATTATCATTTTCCACTATTTAATTACAGTACACGGAAAACATGTCCAATAAAAATAAACTTAGGATGCGACGGTTTAATGTCTTCTTTCATTTCCAAAACGACATTTTCTTAATAGTACGAAACGTTTAGTTGTAAACATAAAAGTACAAGTCAACTCGATTGTATTGTTAACGCTAAGGCGTTAATCGGCAGATCTACGATAAAATCAGCAGGCATTGTAACAGTCAAATCCGCATAGATTTCTACCATTGTCCATCAACCTCTTATCGCAGTCAGCTATTATCTTCGCAAAGATATTACTCCAAGAAAAATAAAGCAAATCACGATCTACATATAATTAAAACCAGAAAAATACACATTTAATTTTAGGATACATAATAACGAATTTGACAATTTATAACGACAGCTAAACACGCCATTGATCAAAACGATCTACTATTTTTATTTCACGGTGATTTGCGGTTTTTATTTTTTTATTAATGGAAAACCTTGACAGATGATGTAGATATAAAGTCTTGAATAAAACAACAACACCTGAAGTGAAACCCAACAATGTTTAACTTCAAAACAATTCGAATCAACACTAACAACTATTTCGGTTAAACCTATAGCAATACACGGTTCTCTTTGATAATAAAGTGTAACGAACTATTGTGTAACGAAGTTTATTTTTAAAGTATTTATTGGGTATAAAATTGGGATGATATCGATAATTTATGAATTTTTTTGTCTTAAAGTTTATTAACTCGTTTATGGGGCCTAAACAATGTCCATTGTTTACCTTCTTCGTCCCTCGCTGAAAACACCTCTTTTTATAATGGAACGAAATAGAATAAAATTATTAATTGTAAATAGCCTAAAAATAATCAGCAAATTTTAAGGACTGTATTTAAAAACTATATTCTTTTAGACTACCGTATGTCATTTTTTATGTTTTACTATTTACCAGTTAATTAGTATTACTGTACAGGAGAAACACGGATTTAATATATTAAGAACAATTGCGAGCAACCGAGAAACTTGGATATTTTATTGTGAAATCAGTGACGATGATCACTACATTTGGTACTTGTCCGTGCCTGAATTGAACTCTGATTACGATATAGAGCCTAGGTTAATGCATTTAAGCAGTCACAACTTGGGATTGGAAAATGAAATGCAGTATAGTTCTATAACATAAGCAAAATTATAATTTTAGATTAAATACGAACTGAATTTACGAACAATTTATAAGATAAAAATAGTGTAATGATAACAATTGAATGAATAATTGTTACCGCATACAGTACTGGAAAAGGACGCCGGAAAAGAAAGCAAAAATAGAATTGCCAGTCTGGTATGAGTCTATCGTTTTCTTCCCAAGCTTTAACTGTTAATTGCCAATTAATTTTATAGAAAATTTAATATTTCAGGTATTTTGATCAGGCTTAGTGTTTTATACATTCCTTCCGTTATTAGCGGATAATATTAATTAGGTTGTGTACTCAATGTAAACAATATCACGCGTTTGGTAACACGGTCCTCGATAATCACCTTAAAAGTGATCTTAGATTAGTGTAGCGATAGTGACACCAACAATTTAGATTATAACTAATAATAATAAAAAGGTAATTTTATAGGTGTTTTTTCGTTGAGCTTGAAAGGATTTTTGTGAAAGGAAGATACTGTCTGATTCTTGTATAGATGCACTTTCAGTCAAGTTCAAGGGTTGTTACAATCGGTCTGGACTGTGGACTTTTCCAATTCAGTAATTGTGACCTTCAGATTTTTTTTTAGCTACAATGCGCATGTAGTTATTAACGGACGTTGCTAATAAGCAATTAGGCCTGCTCAATAAAATATGTTTATATATTTAATATTATTAATATTATTTCTACTTTATTTTTAAAAATTTAACCAACAATATTACAATAAATACATAAATAAAAAATAGAAACCAAAAAATATAATTTTCTATACCCACACCGTGGTGATCTTAAACAAAATAATATTTCCGCATGCTAAGAAAATAACGTGGTTGCGATTTGCTATTAATACTATCCTACGTTAGGATAGAGGGCGCAGTAGTAAAAAAAAAATCATGCAGCCAGCTGTTACCTACGATAAAACTAAATTAATTGTACTGTGTCTAAAAGCCAATTCAACAACATTCTTGAAAAAATATCAGAAACGTATAATTGTAATCATGGTTTAATATAATAATAAAGTTTATATGAATATGTAAAGACCAATGTTCGCGGTACGTTTTTGTTTTTTTTTTGAGAAATGCGATCTAGGATGGCCTAAATTATATTATATAAAATTATTTGAAAATGTAAAGTTAAACATAATTGGGAGTGACCCGATAGACCAACCCAAAGAAGTACTCTTTTAGTCTAAAAGAGTGAACATATACTCTTTCTCTGTAGTTATTTCCAAAGAGTGACTTGAGGGACCATCCAGTGAATTATCTGCACTCCAAAACCTAATCTTTTTGTAAAAAAATGAGTGACTTCAATCCCTTAATGTGCATTTTCAATCGATTGGAGTGAACTTTAATCTTTTTGGAGTGGTTATTTTAAGTCACTCAACAAAGAGTGGATTTTGACCCTCTTACGTTAAGGGAGTAGACATATATAGATAATATTTGAATGCATTTAACAAGTCACAAATAACACGTTGATTGGACCCTTCATCACCGGCGGATCCAAGATCTAAAAAAAAAAAGGGGGGGTCGCCATCTCTAAGGTCCGGGTAGGCGGTTAATTTCGACAGACAAAAAAAAAGTTATTTCCCAATTTTGCGTGTCCTAGTACCCTGTTTTGCCCTACTTTATACCTATTTTATTTTTTTAGGGTCAATTTTAGACCCGGCGCTTCTAATATAAAGGGACGCAACTACGTTTTGTTATCAGATACAGTATACTGCACGCGGAAACAAGTGTGATTATAGGGAAGTTTCATATAGTTACGGTTCAGTGAACACTCCCCAAGTACTCACTCTTCTGATAGACAGACCATGGGGAAAAGAAAGTTCTTCATGGACAGACAAACACCACAACCTATCTATTATGTGCAAAATAGCACAACTTCAACTCGATTTTTAAGTATGTTTTATTGATAATTACTGATATTTATCCTCTTCTGACCATTTAAATATATATTATTTAATATAATTGTATTGTTTATAATGTTTAGAATGCTAAATTTTAACAATAAAACTTTGATAAAAACAAGCTAAAAAATCGAAATCACAGTGGATATTGTGGTGTGAGTAATGATTTTGCTTGTCTACCAGATGCATTGAACCATAACAACAGTACATAGTTTTAGTTTTAGTTTTTATTTTGGAATCACTTTTCTTACAGTGGCACACATACAGTGACGGTGCATCCAAAAAAAAAGAAAATATACGGTAACACTAACAATAACAACTAATGATAACAAATTATAAACAATGGTATAAAATATTAGTTATAACAATATAGATTGTAACAATTTACATACTGAGTAGATAAAATTGGATATTAAAAGAAACTTAGTTGTCATGACATTTAAATCCTTGTTGTGATTGGCCTATAATTACGAGGATATTCCATTCTTTAAGGGGTAGAACATAATAATTTTTTGTTACTGTTACGCTTAACAGGCATCAAAAGAATTGTATATTGTTTAATTAAAATTCGATTTTATTACTATATATTATTTAATCAATGACCTATCATGATGATCTATTATAGTTCACTAACGCAATCACTGGAATACGTAAATTACGAAAGGAAGAGCTAGGCCTAGCTAGGCCAAGTACTAAGTAGGGTAATTCGCTAGTAGCTGCTCTTCTTGCAGTGTGGTGGCGCTGGCGACCGAAAAGGCTTTGCCTAGGCCTAGTAGGCGTCAATTTTGCTGACCAGTTTTTTCGGGCTTACGAAGGAAGTTTCATTTATAAACTAGATCAATTAATACACCATCACAGTGAACGTAACTTGCTAGAATTTATATAGTAAAATAAATTGCCAAAAAAAGTGAACGAAACAAATGAAGAATGCCCGTATACATAGAATTATACTCCCGCTTCTAACAGGTCTCTGTGGCGCAATCGGTTAGCGCGTTCGGCTGTTAACCGAAAGGTTGGTGGTTCAAGCCCACCCAGGGACGATTTTTTTTTCTTCAAATAAAAGTGTATTTTTAATATTGTTCTTTACATATTATGTTTTTTGGCGATGTTTTATTTTTCCCGATTGTTTTACAATCAGTCAAATCAGGTAAAATGTGTTAGGGACCTTTTGTAATTATAGAACATTATAAACCACTGCAATTTTTATATTTTTCTTCGTTTACTGCATTTCAAAAGTTGTACTACAAATGGCAATGTATCTTTTTTCAATGATTTGCTCATATAACACTTTTTGTAATGAATAAGCGCTTCGTAAGGATATACATAAAATCATAAAATGTTCAATATAGGCCTACAGTAGGAATGCCATACATAGAATAGCAAAAATAACTTCGGTTTATAGAATTTTAAGGTCACAAAATATATTTTTTTTTCTTTTCATAATTGGTTTCTTACATGAATGGCTTCTTGAGGAAGATGGCGATCGAAAATAAATACCGTAAATGGCCGTATATATGGCATTTGAATAGAAAATTAGCATGTAGGCCTATTTTAAAAGAAACTGCTCGCTACTCTTATTTTGAGAAAATGTTGTTTACATTCTAGGTTTTCAATAACATTTATGTTTTTTTAATTTTAATCAACACTAATAACTTTAAATGGCATTCATGGGATCACAGATATTTGAAATTTTGATGTATAAAAACATTTTTTTTTTGGAAAAAATTGGTGATACCACAATGTTATCTTATCTTTGATGCAACTAATTTTATCTGCAAAAGGATCTTAAACTATAGACTTTCCCCAAGTCTCAGGGGCGCAGCCAGGATGGAATGAAAGGGGGGGTCAGCAGTGGTGGCGCCAGGATTTGCCCGACGGGGCGGAAACTCGGGAGGTCTGGGTGGGCATGGTTGCCGGTTTTCTGAAGAGCAAAAAAAAATAATAATAATAATAATTTCATCGTTTCTTTTATTGAAATAAATTGATAGATAATGGAATTTGAGTTTCAGTCTGCATTAGTAACGATGGCTGGTTTACAATTCATGCTATACTATAATATTATTATTATAATGATAATTATTACTAGGAAAATTTTGTTTTCTCAAATTTTTAGGAGGGGGTCCTGACCCCCCGACCCCCCTCTGGCTGCGCCCCTGAGTCTGTATTTTATATTAAATGTTTTTAAACATTAAAATAAACTGCACCTCCAGTGAATAGTTTTGGCGATGGCAGTCCACGTACTATGGAACGTACGGAACAGTTGGTGGTTGATGATGTCTTCCCTCGAGTTAAATCCGAATCACCATCTTGAACCAAGACTACTTCAAGCAAGTCTCTCCTCTCTAGATTGGATCACCCTGTGATGTTAGCCAAGATTTTATTTTTAAATATCCTATAAAATAGATAGTTATCTATTTATACTCGGAAAAGGGCGTACAAAAACAAAGAAACCAACGTACCTTTTCAAGACCCCCTTCGACACATTACATTTGAGAAACTTTCAAAATCCTCTCTTTGTTTACATTCTGTCATGGCCTCTGCTCGTTGAGCCATGCGTACTCGCCAGTGTACTCGCGGTAAGCAAGTTTTGCATGCTCGAATGGCGCCCATGCCAATTACAACATGCGCAGTGTTGAAGGGATAGGAGTTGTGGAACTTGCGCCAGGTCTGTTTCACACGTTCCATTTCGCAAATTGTGTACATGTACACAATACATCTTATAAGCGCTTCAAAAAATAAAGGGAAAAGTTATCTAAAATGAAATGTTCAGTTCAAATTTTATTTCCTATACCAATAGCAGACACGTGCTTATTATACAGGCCAAACAGTCATAAAATGTGGGAAGTGAATCCATTGTAGGACATACTGTGGCTAGTCTTAAAGACTGATACTTTAAAAATACTTTAAAAGTACAGTAAAAGTTTTTTAACAAATGATTAATATTGACACAATTTTACTTTCAACATGTAATAATAACATGACATGCATTTTGACCAATTATCTATTGAAAGGTATTGGATTAGGTCTGTTATATGTCGATCTGTTTTTATTTTTTTTTTATGATTTAACTAGCAATTTATTAGCTATGGGGAAAAAGATAAGCTCGAGAGCATATCTAGATAGAGATGGAGCATATTTCATAGTAAACCACAAATACAGAAAAGTCTATCACTAAAGTTATAAATTATGGGTGTAATTAAACATCATTTAATGTTATAAATACCAATTACAGTCAATTCTCCCAATACCGGACTCTCCGCAAACCAGAATTTACGAAAAACCAGACTTTTTTAAAAGTCCCAAATTTTTCCTATTCGTATTCTATTATCTTAATTCTAAATTCAGAAAACCGGAAAATATAATTGCCGGCCCGAGGGTGTCCGGTATTGGGAGAGTTGACTGTAGTATTATATACAAAACATAAATACAATTCTGTCAACATAATACAGTAAACATACCACATTGGGCCGACACACCCTTTATAAACTAACATTATTTTATCCTTTACAAGTGGTTTTTCACTATAGTAAAGCCACATTACCTCTAGTGTGGAAGCAGTTGGCGCAGCGGTGGCACTTCGGGCTTCCAATCACGAGGTCGGTGGTTCGAGACTCACTCTGGTCGACAGTTTGTGTTCCTAGGCAAGACACTTTATCCACGTTGCCTCTCTCCACCCAGGAGTATAAGTGGGTACCTGAGAGGTACAAATGCCATATGCGCTGGTTACGGCTGCATCATTATGGAATGGATTGTATTTCATAGGTGTTTGTCCCACTGGGGGTAATAATTGTGAAGCGCTTAGAGGCCTTGGCAATAAGCGCTATATAAATGTCACATATTATTATTATTATTAATATTATTATTATTATTATAGTGTGAACCTAAGGGCATTTCACAATTAATAGCCTACTGACCACTGAAGACAGTAAAAGGATTAAGGTGTGAAAAATGACACCAATCCCATAAAATACTGTATATTGGCATTATTCTAACATTAGTTTATAGAAGGCTCGATGGCCTAATGTTCTGTTTACCTCTACATGACCCACAATAAAATTCTTTAAAATATTTATAATTTCATATTGGTAGGTACAATAGAACCTCGATTTTACATACTTTAAGGGACCAGAAGGGCCATGTAAATCCTGGGGTTTGTAAAATTGGGTTATGATCTTTCTGAAGTTTGTTGATTACTTATTTCCCCGTTTATTTTCTACTAATTGCTTTTAAGCATGGAGTAAATAGTTACTCCACGGTTTAAACCTAGAGGATTTAAGTATACCAAAATCTATTAATATTGGTTAATTTGAACACATTTTGTAATACCATGTCAGGTTAAGATTTATATTTAAAGCTTTTAAGCTTTAAACTTCACCAATTTTAGTAAATTTAGGAGTATGTCAAATTGAGTGTACATAAAATTGAATGTAAAATCGAGTTTCCACTGTATATTCAACTGCAATACCATGTCAAAATAATATAAGTGGTCCGGTAAAGGTGAAAATAGCACTGCAGCATGAATAATAATATCTAAACAACTTCATCAGCATATTTCTTGCCTTGGGCAAAATTTATATACCTAACCAATACCTAACCCTTTGATAAAAATAACTCTAACATGGTTGATAATGGTAGTGACAAGGTAGATAAAGGTAGTTAACAGGGTTAACCCTATAAAAACTAAAATATCAAGGGACACTACCAAGGATATGGTCAGCAATGCAGCTCTATAAGTATACATAGAAAAATACAGCCATTATTTAGAATAAACCTTAAGGCATTAATATCATCAACAAACAGGGTAATTATATACTACCTTACTAGGTAGTTATCTGTGTTACTAGGTATGTATACCTCCCTAGTAATTTAATATAGTAGAATGGTAGATCTACCTAGTCAGAGGGTGATATTTTTTTTTTCAAAGAGAACATTACCTGGAACATGATCATTTTTTTTGACAGGCAGAATTGGTACCTAATTTCAAGGGTCTTCTCAATACTTTTCTGTTTACAAACAAAATTTTCTTTTTGGAATGTTCATAGGTTGTGTATAGTTTCTGTTCTATTTAAGCAGTAATTGTTTATGATGTTATTAGTATAAGCCGAGTAATTCCATCAGCATTAAATGGGAATAAATCTCTTATTAAAACGAAAGCTGAAATGGTGATTAACTTGAGTTTAATTTATGTCATGAGCGCATTCCCGGCAACATTTCCATAAGTTCATGTTTATTAAGTTTATAATTACTTTCAGTCCATTTAATTTTCATTTTTCCCAATACTTTTCCGAGCTCTTTTCCACGTGGAATGTCAGCAGTTAGTAAATCCTTGCCTGTTACAGGAAAAACTGGAACCTCCCAGCTCCTGATGATTTCAAGGTTCACTTTTTCACCTCGGTATTTAAATATTTCACAGACGTACACAATTATATTTTTCTCTTTTCCAGAATTCTGTGTAAATAAAACAGATTTTAATTATGAATTGAAACATTTTGTACAATTTACAAAATCAATCATGAATTAAAAACACTTTTGATTTGGCTTAAAAAATATATCTTTATGTTGCCCAAGCAAAATTTTTTTAAAATTTTGGTCAGCTCGTCAGAAAACCTTAACACAAACTGCAATTTCCTATATTTTACTGTTGTGATCACTTGAAATTTCTTATAATTTCCGGGATAATTTTTATGTATTTACAATTTTATAAAGCCTATTTTCCTGTCGATCGTTATTCCAAAATCGGCAATTTGAAACAGTATTTTGAATCATTATAAAAAGTTAAAAAATTAACGATAAAATTCAAATCACGCTGAACCGCTATATTTCCGAAATTACTATGCTTAACACAACAAAATTCGTAAATCTTCGCGAAGGATTAAAATAGCAATAAAACAAATTTAACAAACTTTTTAACTGCAATTTTTATATATTTGTTAGATAACTGTATACTTATTTTATGTTCTGAAGTAAGTTACAATTCCCAAAATTTAATAAACAAAATGTGTGATTTATTTCTAGGCCCAAAACATGTAAATTCTTGCCGCGGGCAATGTTGCCTCGTGAGCATCCAAATTTAACGATACAAATAATCAAAACTGAACTCGATTTAACTTTGACCATCCAAATCCTCAAACTTTTTTTAACGTCGAAAGTGACCCTTTTTCCTGTCGATTGTTGTAAAAATCGTAATTTTTCAAAATTAACAATCAAAAACACCAATTCAAATCGCTAATTTTGGGATTAACGATCGACAGGAAAACAGGTTTAAAGTATTTAGGCAAACAATCCAGGAATGCGAAAACTAAAAATAAAAAGCTGACCCTGACTTTTAAATTCAAGGTCAATGTCGACCCCAGGTCAAAGGTAAAAATAATCAACACATTTAGGTCAATTATCAGAATATTATCGATTAATTATCGTATAATATTTTTTTATTAAAATAGGATAAACACACTTTTATAAGATAATTTTATCCTGTAGAAACAGCCATAGTTTCTGGAATAGCCTCTATCCATCCATCATTTGCACAATGAGTAAGGCGTGATCTACAAATTATTTCAGACTACGAATCAGCGATCAGGCGCGATTTCTATTGTTCTATACAGACGCGTCGGATATCACAGCGTCGAGACGGCGATATTCAGTTTAGGTAGATGCTCCTCCCCCTTTACACGGCCGATTGCACATGCTTGCTTTGCAGGCAAACTGCGTCTCGACGACGATGGTTCTAAAATTGTTCACGTGACAACGATGTGCGTCGAGTGCCACAGAGGGAAAATCCCTTCTATCGAGAGTATTTGTGTGTTCATAGTATTAGAGTTGAGGACATGTTATAAATTTACTCATGTGCTATTACGTAACAACAGTGTTGATTTTTTTTTAAATAAAAAGTAATTGGAAGTTTTTAAGCCGGATATTTTTTTACGAACGTGAGAATATTCATGTTGCTGTAAAGTAGGCGTATATTTAGGCTGTCCGTTCAATTTCAATAATCAAATAATTGACACAAACCAGTAGGCCTACATGTGCAAAACGACGACGTTGAATATATCAAAGTAAAAAAAAAGAATTTTTGAAATTGGACCACCCGGTGGGTACTTACCAAGCATGTAACTCTAGGGAATCCCTGGTCCCAAAACAGCCGTAAACAACACAACATCATCCATACCACGTCATCAGCGATGACCTTGGATTTTAATTAATCGTCAATTAAACAATTCTTAGATTTTTAA
>JAOTQE010112209.1:0-13145 GCA_025631205.1 Nesometra sesokonis
GATTAAAACTATGGGTCCCTCAGTGACTGCAAAAGTACTATTTGCTTCGGGGCTGCGCCCCTCAGCAAATAGTACTTGTGCAGTCACTTTTGGACCCATAGTTTTAACCAGAGCTTTTCATCTCAGTATATATTTGTATACTATTAACTAAGGGGCGCAGTCCCGAAGTGAATAGTACTATTTGGGGGCACCGAGGCCCATGGTTTTAACTAGCAACTCGAAATTAGGCAACGTATATTTGTTTATATTCTACATCAAACAAGACAAAGGGCTAAGGCTAGCTTTAGGTCTAGGCCTAAGTATGCCTACCTTTCACGGGGCTCTGGGTTGGAGGTGCGATCGAGGCCTACTACCTAGGCCCTGGTCCTTCATACATCCTCAAACTTCACTCCACAATCTCTACAAAATTCTCGAAAAAAGGAATACTATATTTTATTGTTTTTGGGTTTCCACTGTACTGATAAATTTGTCTAGGCCCTATATCGTCGTCAGTTAACTGATCGGAGTGCCTAGGCTAAGGTGCCTAGCCTTGGCTCGCTTGTTACTGTGTAAACATCACAATAGTCAGTGACGTCACTTTGCTAAATAGTATTTTACTATATCGCAAAGTGACGTCACTTGATAAATAGTAACAAATTGATGTCAGCAAGCTGGAATAGTAGGAATATTTTTAATCACGTGGCGTTCTTTCAATCAATCAGTGCAGTTTAAATGTTTGATGTAGAATATTATACCAAATATAGGATAACTTTTAACTATACCACATACATCCATAGATTTATTATTTACACTGTAGAATTTCAGTTCCATATAAGTGCCTACTATTTTGATTTCTTCAGCCTTTGCCACAAACATGTAAGTTAAATAATAATAACTGTTGTACAATTATTGCATTTTTAACATTGTTTTGTCATACAAATTATTTACGCATGTCACACGTTTTTTATTTCGTCAGTGTCTTTAGATTTTGATTAAATTTTTTATTGATAAATTTGAAATTTCTGTTAAAGATTGCGACATAGCAACGGATAGATCATAACGCGATTTGATTGGTTGGATTCCAGAATAGTAGGTGCTTACATGGAACCGCGCTTGGGGCTCTGTATTCTGTGGAAGTTCACCATCTAGCCGTAAATAATATATCTATGTATACATCCGATCTTTTTCTTTGCACACACCTTTTTGTAGATGGTGTTTGTTTTCTATTTTTGCTTTAATTGAACTAGGAGAAAAGGCTACAAATATAAATGCAATATGAACCATGAATTATTAACTTTTATTAGTCATTATTTTATGATATCTTTGACTTAATTGTTTTTGCCAAAATAGTTTTGTCAGGAAAAGATCAATCTGTATTGCTTTTTGCCTGCATCGGAATAATTAAAATTTGACTGCCGGTTTTCTAAATTCTGTGCATTCTAGTAGGCTAAATTTTCATTTTCTTTTTTTACCAGTTTTATTTTTGTATTTGTCAGTTAAATTACCTACCTACCAATATCTAAAATTGTATGAATACTGAAATTACTGAATTATAATCTTTTGTAAAGGGTACAATATAGACATTAATTTGTAATGAAAATTGTTTTAAAGGGTCGTCAACAAAAGTCAGAAGACAGTGTCTTTCCACCGTTACCGCCACCAAGACCGGTGTTAACTGAATTTAAAGAAGCAATGCAAGAAACTAAGGTAATAGTACAGAATATAAGTATTGATTCGGTTGAGGTGCACTGTTGAGATACACAGAGTTAGCCATGACCTGTTATGTCAAAATCTTTCACAGCTGTCATGGTGACTGTGAAATCAAAACAAACAGGTGACTGCCTATCTAGTCTTAACACGTACTGAGTATGAATATCACCTACAAATGTGATTGAAATTCTGTGCCTATATAATTTTTCAAGCGTTGTAAAATTTAAAGCCTTAGTAAACATCTTTAGTCATAAATTTAATAAAAAGCAGTTAATTTGCTTTTAATGTAGATTTACACAGAAATGTTAATTGATCCAATCAGTAGAGCTAACTTGCTACATAAACAACAATTTTTTATGGTGGGGCCTAAAGTATCGTTATCAACTAAGTTCATTCTAATTTAAATATCCCTTGGATTTCATATTTGAAATATTTTTTTAACATCAATGTAATTTGCAATAGCAGTTACTTCAATTAAAATATACAACTACAGTATAGCTAATTTTATTTGGTATTTTTTATGTGAAATGCTATCTAATATTATCCTATATTTTTTTCTCTCAGAGGCCTCCAAAACCATTGAATAGTATTTTGATACCCTGCATTCGTAACTTTATTATGTAATAGCACTTTTGAATGAATATCACGTAAGCTATGAACAACATTCAAATAGGTAGAATATACACAAGTGTTGTATAATATCAAATATTGTTTTAAATTTTGTTGTTTAAATTCCCTCAACAGCCACAAACAATAGAGTCAACACCAAACAAAGAAAGGCATGCTTCGGGTGATCTGTTGTCAAAAAAACGAGAGGAATACGCAAAAGACAGAACAAGGCATCAATCAGCACCTCTACCCATTCACGTTCAAAAGTAAGAATTGATTATTTTTACCATAATGATAACAGTAATATATATTTTTTTTTAATATTTTATTTCATGGCACTTGCGCCATGAGAACTACTAAGTTTCTAAAGCAAGTCTCATTATGAAGCTTAGGGAGAAGTGCTGCCTGTTAACTGGCAACGATATAGACGAATTTATCAATTCAGTAGAATATGGTATGTCCATTTTCTGAGAATTCTGCGGTGATTGTGGAGTGAATTTTGAGGATGTAAGCCGGGGCCTAGTAGTGTATGCCTCAATTGCATCTTCCCAGAGCTTGTGGGAAAGTTAGGCCTTAGTGTTGGCCTAGCCTAAGCCCTTCATCTTTAAGTTGTTTGGTATAGCATATAAAACAAATATATGTTACATCAGTGAATAGCACTATTTGGAGGCACCAAGGCCCATAGGGCTAACCAGCAACACTCAAGGCAACATATTTTAAAAAACATTTGACTGAAAAGGGATCAAAATCAGAAAAATGAAAGAGAACAAACCTGAATACAGAATGTAATTTTTATTTTTTTTTCAGTTTAAAAACATTTAGCCGAAAAGGGATCCAAGATAAAATTAGAAAAATAAAAGAAGAAAACACAAAACTGTCAAGGTTAAACACAGAGCTACAGCAGGAACTGAAAGAACTAACACAAGACAGAATAGGACTGGAAATACAGCTCAACAAATTAAAACCATTCTCTACTAGTTAGCACACAGTTAAATTATAATCAAATTATTATATATTATCCCCAAAAATATGAAAATATTGTAAAAAGAGATAAATTATAAACCTCACAGGCTACATTTGATGTTATGTAAATTGTATGATTCTGGATGCAATGGAATCCCCACCGTGGTGAATTCCCTATAAAGGGGTAATTAGGTCAAACAGGGAATACGCTATTTCACCATTTCCACTACGCATGTGCGTTACCAAGGTCAAGTAATAAAACGATGCATGGCTCTTATTGAAAGGAATATAATTGCCTCGCGTCGTTTTATCACTTGACCTTAATTTGCACATGCGAAGTTGAAACCGTGAAATCACTTATTCTATTTTTTTGATAAGAACATGATTTAAAGACACATTTTTTGACTCTGCTTGGGAGTTTTACTTCATATATTTGCATTCAGAATGCTTACTGTTAATTATATGATTTTGAAAGATTAACATTTAAAAATCTTCGGAAATGTTTTATTTGTATTATTATCCACATAATTACATGCAAATATTTTAAACTACACTAATGTATAAGTTAACACTTTTTAAAAATTATTCATTTTTGTAATTTTTTTATCCATTGCTTGTTTTGTTTTTTTGTCAAAATATCAAAAGCAAATATATAATATATATTGTGAATTGTCAAATTCACTAATTATAATACCAGAATTCCCCTCAGGCCAACAGTGATATCATGTGAGAATTTACTGGGTTTTTTTTTATCTTGCTCAGCATGAATCCACTATCTAGTAGATGAAATAAAGCTGGTTGTCTTTTGTTTTCTAACTGAATTTTGGACTATTTTCATTTGAGGTTAAAAGAAAACAAGGTACTTTACAACCAGTCAACAATACAAGATGTGGTAACCTCTGTGGTCCAATGGTTAGGCACTCATCCTATAGTTAGATGTTGCAGGTTTGAATCCTGCTTGAGGAAATTTACCACACATTTGATATCATAACATCGATGTTAACTATGCTACAGGATATAATAACATACCTTTAAACACTGAATCTATCCATAGATAGTTGAAAATGCACAGTGGCGGGATAAAACCCTTAACCTTGATGTTAGCAACCTACAATACAGAGTTTTCGCATCTGCAGCACGGACGTACTCTAGCACGAAAAGCAGTCAACTATGACCACCATTGATACTTATTACACCTATGATTCTCAACAGTCGCTATTTTGCAATTGAAGAACCAACATATGAAACAATTGTCTTTCGTCTAAAATTGCATTCTGACACCACATACGAAATATTACAGCAAATCATAATAGATAAGTAAAATTAAAAATGTGAACAAAAATGATCGGAAGTTGTAATAAAATTATTTTTTCCTAGGCTGTATCTCTGTGTCTGATACACAACAAAGCCAGTTTTCCACAATTAGGGAAGCGCTGATTGGCTATGGAGTTATTCGCTCATCATTCATCACTGATGACAAATCGTTTTTGTGATTTTGCCATGAATGCCAAGCTGTGGGGGATCGTGCAAGGTCGATTTTGTCTTAGATTAGCATCTGTGAGTCTGTTCGTCGCTGATGCGAAAGCTTGGTAATAAGAATAGAAATTTATACGACAATTTTTGAAAGAGATACAGAGTTTCAATATTTCACGCTATGCCAAATCATTATTCCCAAAGTTGTTAAAATTAGGTAACTTTTTCGGCTATTTTAGATCACAAAATGTATCACTAAGCAATAAGCATGGTTTTATCTATACTGTGGTAATATAGTGATAATTGTTGCAGTATAATAAATATTTTTATTATAATTGTCTTTTATTATAAATATTGTTACTATTTTTTCATTCAAAATATTTACTGGTAATATTATTTATTGGTCAATAGTCAATCATATCTAAACATTTCACAAATTTATCTGTTCTTTTAATAATTATTTTAAATATTGTTACTAAACATTACTTTTGCTTATTTTATTATTATATAACTGTTAGTTGTTTTTAAAATTAATTTTTTGTTCTATCTAACAGTAAGTGCATAATGCATCATTTACAGGATAAGAAAAATAGCCTTCTTTTGAATCCAAGTCTCATTATGAGGCTTTAAAAAGTGTGTAGTGTTGAGCCGTAAAAATAACCACTAACAGTTAACAGTTCAAACTCTGGATTGGAAGGCACGTATGTTAATCACTAGGAAACGGCGCCAATTTATTTATTATTCATGTAACACATAATAAGTGATAAACCAAATACACAACACATTTTTCCACTAAAGGTCTAATCCTGTCGTGTGCAATTAGCTGCAGATAGTAAATTATGAATATTGTCTGTGCTGTGGATTGTGGAGAGTGATTGTCTGTTCAGGTTTCCATTCTAATGAACTCCACTTGAGATCAGGATTTATGTTTGCATATTGTTTTGTATTTTTGGGTATTATTTAATCCACCAGGCAAGTTACTGGGAAGTTACCAGCTTTAACCATACACGGAGCATAAGGCTAAGACAAACAGTCATGCAACAAACAGTTGATCAATGTATTATGGACTTCTCGCTCTCCTGTTTTCGAGCCTTGTTTCAACACAAGGTTCAATGTTCAATGTTCATTTTATTTCCACAAATCTACCGATACAATAAATTATTTAATTATATTTAAGTATTTTTATATTCGAGTAAAAGTGTGGAGGAGACTATATAAGCTGAATGGAAACATCCAAGCAGCTTTAAGTCATAGCCACCTTCGATACTAATTATGTGGTATTTTAAATCTATACTAAGGGGAAAAAATGAAATAATAAAGCAGAATAATAAATAAATAAATAAAATAAAAAAATAAGAAATAAGGTCCCATTAGACCTTGTGTTGTTTAAAATAAAATTTAAAAAATAAGAAATAAGGTCCCATTAGACCTTGTGTTGTTTAAACAAAGCCCTTTTCACACAGAAGTGTAAAATTAAAATATTGCGGTAATTTGCGAATGCAGGCTTTATTTTGAAAGGAGACTTCTGCTTTAATGCTGGCACAGTGCCAGCATTTGTTAGACTGCCTTAGACCTTAAAGATATTAGTGTAATTTACCATTAGTGGTTTAGGGTGCACTGTATAATGCCAGCTTAGCAGTGATGCAAAACTAAACAAAAGTCGAAAAATTGGTAAAAAAATGATAAAAACAACAACTTTAGGCCTATTATTAAGGCTACCAATTTTACACCTTTTGGCTGGACCCTTTGACAAAGGAAACCATCATATTTTCGGAATTTGATCTGTATGAAAGGGCTATACCTTAGTATTTTGCACTATTTAGATAATTAACCATATTACCATTGACCATAGTTATGGTATCATTGCAGTATTTTCGGTTTGAAAGGGACTGAAATGAAATGCAATGAATGGTAGCTATTCATTGTCAGGTATGCTACAGTTATTGCATGTATTACTGTGTCCTTAACTCTAAACACTGAATTAAAATTTACAGATTCATTTATTATTTATTATTATCAATGTTTATTTAACCTTTTTTCCATCCACTTTTGATCAAGATTTGTAGCATATTGTAAATGAATTAGTAAATATTTAAATATAAACAAATATAGATAAAAAGCATGTTAAAAATGATAGATTGGATCGGAGTGCTAAGTTGTAGTGTCTTGCAAAACATGTTAAAACATTGAGATGGGCTGAAGTCCTAAACCAGTACGCTCTTGTGTTCATTCATCATTAATCCCTCCTAATTTTTTACTTATACTGTATAGTTTAGTGTTTATTATTTAATGTTGTTTTTCGCTCAATTCATATCTTCTTTGGAATTATTGGTGCTATCTTAATTTTATTTGTCTGCAGTAGGAATGTATAATTTGCCAAGATTGTACAGATTTTTTTCTATCAATTTTTTTTCATAAATTAAACATGTTAACATATAATTATTAGTAGTAATAATAATGCATTAACATTTATTAAGCGCCCAGTAAAGTTACAACTGTAATTGATATATTAAAATGTTTAAGTTAAACGAAGCTAATTTTTATTTTAGCACTTTTTTCATGTTAAAATGAATGAAGTTGTAGCGTAACATAAACCAGGAAATTATTCACTCCAACTTTTATCATTTAAAAAAAAATTAAAAAACAGTAATAAGTAATGAACAGGGGGAACAGGACTGACTGCTCCGGCAGGGGAGTCCCCATAGACATCAGAGCCACTATGGGGTGGGGTTTCTATTATGTGTAGTATTTACACCTCTAGATGCTCACAAAAATAATTTCATTTTTTATGTTTTTTTTAGCAAGGTCATATCCATGAATTTGGAAATAGCAGAGGTGGTATACATAATAAGATGATTTTATACACCCATATCAGGGGCGGATTCAGGATCAACCAAAAGGGGCCCACTTCCAGATCTGGGTGGGCGTGGTCGCCCGTTTTATTCAAAATTGTGCAAAAAAACGTAATTTTTTTGTTTCAAAGTTGGGGGGGGGGGGGTCCGTTGGGACCCCCTTGGATCCCCCTTGGATCCGCGCCTGCATCTTGCCCTGTCTTGTTTGGGATCAAGGTGAGAAAACTTTTGGATGTGGAAATTCTAGATGCTAGGATATGGCATACATATGTTCTTTTTAAAATGTCACAATTTTAAAGTAATTAAATCGAGACCACAACATCACAGCAAAATATTGGTACGGCAGCTTCCGTACTGGTTACCCCACCCCTGATGAAAGATGGCTACCCACCACGTTTATCCTGAATTATGATAATCATTCAATTGCACAACCCCAAACAACCCAAAATCTAAAAAATCAGGGTTGGCATCTTTTTATTCAACTTTCATATCTCATGATTTTGTTGCCTGAATACATAAAATTGTCCCGAAAATTGCAAGAAATACAAGATTTGCTGTGAAAATTGTAAGAAATTCATAGTCATTCCAAAATAGTATGAAGGTGTTTACATAAACAAATAATTTGTACACCATTTTTGATTCATTAGAATCAATTTCTATACAATTTTTTGATATAACATTAAATGTATTAAAAAATACAGGTAAATTATTATGTTTTGTCATATAAATTATATATGTTAAACAAAATAATTTATCTATTATTTCATGTCTCAACTTAGTATCTAAATATTTGAGCCAATTTAAATTATATATAATATTAAATTAGTAGTCTTACAGAACAATTATTTGAAAACTCTTATATTATCAGCAGCCATGATATTGGTAGTGGGGGTGGTGTGTTAATCAAGGTAACCCCACCCCCTTCGGGATAGCTTTAAGTATATGATGCCGCCTAAACCAAATTTATATTGGGTATTTTAGTCGTTTCAAACCAGCCAATACAAATTTTTTAACTATACAGTAAACAAAACTTATTAACCTATTCTTTATTACAATATAACTTTTGTTTCTATAAAATAATGTAAATAAACATTGACTGTCTAAATTGTATTTACAAGAGAATATGTACTCAATAACTATTAAATCGTCTTCCAATGCATGCAAGGAGTATTTTTTGTTTTGTTTTTTGGGATTTCCCTAATGAAGTTCAAGTTTTTTTTAAGTGTGCTCCTTAATTACCAGTCTATGATATACCTGTTGTATGGCAATAGGAGTTTTGTTTAGGTGAAGATGTAGGTATTGTATTCACTAAAACTAGTTAGAATGTTAGCATTAGAGTGCTATCACCACAACCTACAATTTTGAATTGCAGGAGCAAAAACAGGAGTTCAAATTTAAAGTGGACCATCTAACCTTTGGAGTGTCCATCGTTTGGAATAGACTATCCATACTTTATAATGTTCACTGAACCATCAACTTTGTTCGGTTTTCTAAACTGAGTATTGTATTTAAAGTTAATTTTATTTTTCCATTCCTATTTGAGGTTTCTGATTTTGGAACTTAAAGCTTGATCCACATTATCAAATTTTATTTGACAAAACACTTTGATATAGCCATATATGGTAATGATACATCCATGTATGGTAATGATGTGATGTCATCATGTCCATATATAGACATATCAAAGTAAAATTTGATAGTGGGAACAATTAGCTTCAAGACTGATTTTTTTTGGTCTATTTTAAGAGATTTGACTGAAAATTGTATTATTAAAAAGAAATTTCATGTCATATGCAACAGAAAGTTGTTGTTAAGACACAGGATGAAGTCTATGTCATGCTTTCTAAACGACAAGTCTCTTTATGAGGCTTATTGAGTGGCGTTGTTAGGTAGTGGTAAAAAACCTAATGTTCAGCCAGGTTCGAACCCAGGACCTCGGGATTCAAAGACAAGCATGTTAACCACCAAGCTACAGCGCCATTCTATTTTTACATAAGCAGTAGACATCTATGTGCATTTTTTTCCACACAGTATCTGCTCAGACACTAAATACTGTAAGTTTTGCAAACATAAGCATCTGCCCTGATATTTTTTAATGTTCTCAAAATAAACTTCTGCAATGTAAATGTTTTAGTGACATTAGAAAGCATAATATTACATATTCCAAGCAAGGAAATACATTTCATAGTTTCATAAATTAATATTTTGACATTATTTATGCCATCATCTAGAATGATTAGAGTGAACTATATTTATGTAAATGTACAATTCCTTGGACATTTCATTCAACATGTGAACAATTTTTCATGTTGTAAAGTTTAATCAGGACTCAAGTATATTTTCTTTGACAGAAATTGTGGTCATATATGGTAAAGATTTGTCTATATATGATCATGGTGTGATTACATCATGACCATATATAGAAGTTAGACGTTTTTTGCCAAAGAGAATCTGTGAAAACTTCACCAAGTTTTCAAGGATTTTTGTACAAAATAGTCAGAATTGTAACATGGAAGCTAACCAATAAATTTAGTGTCATTACATATTTAATGGCAATGGGCTTAAACTGGAGTTTTCAACCCACCCTACAATGTGGGCCTATATTTTATACCTGCCAACTTTCTTGCCATCAATGCATGTAACATCAGCTGCTGCCGGTCACATTTTCTGTGACTTCGATCTAACAAGCAAAAAAAAGCGGTCAACTTGGCCAATTTTTAAAAATTTTTGTCCATGTTACCTCTGCTTTGGGAACGACTTTACCTTATTTTGCTTTAATATTATCTCATACATGAGAAAAACTATTTGTCCGAGAATTTTGCTCATGCGTGATAAAAATTGTCTATGCGTGGGACGTCCAAAGTAGGTCGCAATGCATAAGAATCACACATTGTGCATGACAGTTGGCAGGTATAGTATTAATGATGTTTAAAAAGGAACAATGCAAGGCAATTTTAGTCAATTTTTAAAATTGCTTACTCTGATGTGGATGTATATTGAAAATGCACACAGCATTATTTGTACTATGCTTCTAAAATAAATAATAGCAAAGAAGAGTATCTTTGATATAGTAAAAAGATATATCAACGATGTATTATAAAATGTTGATAATCTGTCCAAAGTAAGAAAAATATTTATTTAATAACTAGAATAATAAGAATGATTAAAACATCACTGAATTTAATGTAGGTGTATATTAAACATACTTGCATTGTTTTGTGGTTTTTGTTTATAATTACTTGCTTTTTATTTTCCAATATATCAAATAATAATTATTTGTATTATATTATATTTTTGTGGTTATTGCCTGTCATACTGTATCATTATTAATTTTATGAAGTATGTATTATTTTTTTCTTGTAAAATAAAATAATTGAAATATTTACCATGTGTACCATTTCAATGTAATTGTACTGTATAACCCTTTATTTTCGCAACCTATTACATTCTGCAACACATTGATCAAAAAATCTTGCAACTTTTTAAAATTTCTTACACTAACCAAATTTAAAGTTGATGATGATGATAGGTACACAAACCAGCAACAATAACCCAACGACAATTTTATTTTAATTTGAAGAACAAAAAAACTGAAAGTGGATTTGGGTATTGAAAATTTGTATAATGAAGTTTGATGAAGCTAACAGAATTAAAATTAATGGGTACGAATTTAATTTATGGTATAAAATTGTGAAAATAACTGGTTTTACAGTTCCGTTGTATCTGGCTTGGACACCTTTATGAAAGCCACAAACTACAAAGTGGCTAGATTGAATTTGCAGTATCTGGTGCAAATCATAAATAATAGCAAATATTTTAGCATATTAATTAGCATAATGTTCATTACTTGTGGTTATGTTTAATGTTGATTGGAAACTTGACGATGAGTGATATAGTAATTTAAATATATAATTTTGTATATCACATAAAATATTATAAAGGCTGGGGCTATCATTAAGGTTATTGTGACTCATTTGACATTTAAATGATTATCAATATGAGCCATGTATAGGGAAGATATTTACACATCCGACACTAGTGACCATGAAAATAAATATCACAAAAAGTAAAACTGCTACAGCCTTGGATTGTATTATTTGAGTTCTTTTATTGTTTATATGTCTTCTTTAGAAGTTTGTATGGCACTGTATTGTATCAATAGATGTATAGATTTTGCAGATGTGCAGTTGATGTTGACATATTTTGATCGACATAACTTGCATGAGAGTATAGTATAAAGCTGGCCGCACGTGGTGCGATTCTCTACATAGCGAAAAGTTAACTTAACGTATCCTTAAAAATCCTGCAGTATGAGAGTGTCTATATGTTAACCTAGGTAAAAAGAACATGACTGTTTTCGGGATGGGGATTTTTAAGACTTTTTACCGCTTTAGCATGCAAGTCTACCGCTTTTTGAAAAATTGTATTAAAAATCAAAATGTACATGAGGTGTATTTTTCGAATGTACAGTACAAGAAGACCTCATAATATGTACCAATTAACTGCTTTTTAGCAGTAAAAGCAGTCAATTGCATCCAAATTTTCCCCAGCAATGCTCAATAAGGGTGACCCCCCCATTTTGTTGCTCACCAATCTAAAAAAGATGTGGCGCTGGTACCGAGGTGTTCATCCAGGGAGCAGCAAGGTGGTCTACTGCTTTCGACAGTACAAATGTTGTCAGGATTATGGTGCATAATGTATGCAGCGTATATTGTGTCTGAGGGTATGTTCAAACTCGACGATTAAGCAGAGCGTAATGTACATACGTAAAACTCACCTTTTTAATTTACATTTTTCTTAAGTTTTTCTGATTTTTATTGTAAAGCGCATTGATGCTTGCAGAATGCGCTCTATCAAGCACTAATTATTATTATTATTATTACATAGCATTGTTTGTGAATTAGCGATTAGCACAAGTATCCAGAACATAGACTTCATTGATTTTGACCTTGTCATGTGTTGGCCAATCAAAATTTACAATTGGTCTGCATTTGCCAATCAACTACGGATGACTTATAGCAAAAATCACTGGCTCCAATTTAAAAAATTTTTGTACTTGAATACCTTGGTCGTTACACCACAGATTAGCTTATGCCTTGCTTACGCTCCACTTAAGCTGTGAATTTGAACATGGTTGATTGATTGAAAGGCCCATACACTTGAAGGACCCAATGAGTCTGGATTGACTAATGTAATGTAATGTGATTTATATAGCGCCTTACACAGTAGAGTCTCAAGGCGCTGTGGACCAGATGTTACACATTCCTATGACTTTCTACACCCCTAAGTTTCACATCATGTCCTCGCAGCTGCTACTCAGCGCACATCCTTCTGTCCACGACAGGGATTGCGCATGGACCAGTACACCGGGGTAATCCCCTACTCGTCTCGAAAGATGTACTGGGTTCATTAGTCCACATGAGCCGTATGTGTACACTGGGCCTACAGATTATAATCCTTATCCGAGAAGGCTTGTTCCAACAATAACTTAATTATCTACTAAACCTCCGATTTGAAAGGCGAATAACACTTGGAATGAAAGAATTTTTATGTCTATTA
>JAOTQE010112220.1:0-25049 GCA_025631205.1 Nesometra sesokonis
ATTTTAAAAACTTGATCTTATTTAATAATTTTCATAATTATAATTTAAAGATAATTAATAATTTTAAATACTTGGGAAATAGGGAATGATTTTCGCCTCCCATGGCTAGTTTAGTTAACGTCAGATCATAGATGGTCAGATGTATTTTTTATGTAAAAGTCTTTACATATAGAGCTTTATGCTTAATAAGTAAAACAATAATAAGTTATTGAATATTTTTATGATAAAATAATTAATATTGTATTCTATTCAAATTATATTGATAGTGAGTTGTATTATGAAATTTAATATTTTGTTAGTTGAAATTAAAATTTAAAAGAAAATTAAAAATGCAAGCAACTAGCGGGGGTGGGGGATTAATCGTTCGACACACTGTCGGGCAAATTCATTTTTCTAGGCAACCCCTCCCCCCCCCCATCTGACAAGACTCCTCTACCATTTCAATCAGTTTGTCTATGCTACGCATAGACATAGATCATAGTATTTTTATTGTATTATTTATACTGTAATTTAGGCCCTGCATTTCTCCTTGGTCATCATGATATGCCTATTAGGCCGTGTATTCCGTAAAATATTAAATTTGGTATTTCATTTTAATTACTTTAGTAAAAATATAGCAATCCCTTTAATTCTTTAATGTTATTGCTATTCAGTTCTAACTTTTATAACAATAACCAATGCTGTTTGTCCATTTGTCATTGTCGTCCCATTCCCATTCTTTCCCTTTTGTCGGACCGTCGTACATCCGCACAAGTCTATTGCATTTATATTACTTCTACATGAATAGACGTTATGAATAGACTTACGCAGATAAATTACCAAGAATACTTGGTAATTAGAATAATTATCAATTCAATCCAATTATAGCTTATGTTATCAGTTTTTTTTATTCGCCTTTTTAATTACAGATCATGCATCTTTACTGAAATTATTATGCGTTATTAATCGGCTTATCATGAAAAAGGCTTTTCATATTACAAAGGTGGCATTGCCATTCCCCTTCTGGAACAGTGTCTGCCGTTATATCAACGCAACTAAAGTGATACCAGTTCTGGCAGCTGTCGCAAGCGATCATATCCTCATCGTCCTTCTTACACACACAATTATATTCGTCCACCCGTTCCCCATCTGATTCAATATCTATATCATCTAATTCGTCAAAATCTAAGTCTGAGAAGTCGGACTCAAAATAAAAGTCGTCTTCCGCTTTTTGTTGACGTGCCATTTTACAGACAGTTGAACTTCAAATGAATCTCTGCACTGCCCGTAACATTGTACCATGTACCCCATAGACAAAAGAAACAGAGAAAAGAAACTGTTTCTTTTGTCTATGATTGTACCGAGAAATAAACAAATGCAGGATGACGGTTCACGTCAACAGTGTGTTTATTAAATGGTTCCGCCTATTTTGCCGAAAATTGGTTAATATAAAACTAAAAATCCAATACGGTAGTTTGTTGGTTGGTAAACATAGAAACACAGTAGAGACAAATATTTCACGAAAGTTTTTTTAAATACATAATTGGAAAAGAAACAACAGTTTTAATCTTCATTTTGTAGTCAACATACTACATTTATTTACAAAAAATGGTGGCCTTACGGCCCCATACTAACAGACATATTCATTATTACAGTCCAAATACAAATCAATATTCAATAACCATTCCCTTAGCTAAAAAGTAATAAACAAAATATTTTAAAAATAAAATTCATGCAAATATTAGAGCAAATAGAATCAATCATTAGATTATAACTCCCGCCCACGTCAAACACTTTGTCAATTTTGACGCGGTTAAAACATTTTTTCTTTTAGCTGACGCGAAAATGTTCCCAAAGGCCGATCTGGCCCATTATTTGACTCAATCGTCCATACAATGTGCCCAATTCGTCCGTAGGCCCGATCGTTATCAATCACGCTAGGCTGGCTAGGCCTACCTGCATGCACTGTACTCTCAATTTAGGCCTGGGTCCTAGGAAGAAAAACGGCAACAGCAAACAAAAACACCCCTCGCACCCGCATCAATGAAAACATAATTAAAGTGATAATCTAGTAATTAAATGTGCCCTTAGTTGAGTTTTATTATATGCAGTATTTATAATATTTTTGGTGTGAAAATAAAGACGGTAGGCCTATACTCTCTGCGCGATGTTTGGGTTCTCCATACGTCACGCTTTAACGAGTTTTAACCTTGTGCGCATGCTCCATCACCCCTCGGGCGATGAGCAATATGTTCTGCTGTAATTACCTTACGTAATCGTAGCAGTTAATGGCAATTAAATACTCGTTAAGAATGGGGCCCGAGGATAGCGGCAAATAGGATGGACTGTTTGATCTAGCCTGGTTGTGAGTCCTCTCTGTTTCTTTTGTCTATCCTATATAACAGAAAATTTATCAAAAAAATAAAATTCCTATCTTTTTCGATTATGAATTGATTTATTATATCTGATAATAGGGAATCTCAATTGACTAATTTCAGGAAATAAATTCCAAATTCCACTAGCAAATGTTAGCCAATGAAGTGAAATCTGCCAATATGATGTTCAAGTATTTACCTTCCTATAACGTCTATGTATGTCAAAAATGTCTGGTGTGAAATTTTTCTATGAAGGAATTATAGCTGGTAATGTACACAGTGAAGTATTTATTGGCCCTAGTGCATCAATATATAAACAAATGTCTGTGCACGTGTAGGCCTACTAGAAGACTAAAAATAGGCACCCTGGACATTTTGATGGGATAATGAAGTGATTGGTTATTTTGTTAATTTAAAAACTATACTGCAAGTAGTAGGCAATGTTCGAATCTCTGCACATTCTTACTAGAAACATGTTTTGAAGGAATTTAACAGTGTTTAAATGTATGCGTTTTTTGCCGTTAATTACTAGAAACATGCCCTTAGATCAACGCATTTGAAAATTTGTAGGTTAGAATGTCTCAAATGCCTACATATTATCATTGTTATTATTATTATTAACAGCTTCACTTTAAAGATAGTTTTGTTCACCTGAAAAATAATAAAAAAATAATAATTTTTTTATTCAATATTTAAAACTGAGGCTACTCACAAGGTATTACCATAGCATCGAGAAGTCTCCAAAGACAATATTATATGCATTTTTAACAAAAGGCCTACAGTAAACGATAATTAAAACAAGTTAAACAAAAGATCAATCAAATTTTCCAGATTCATTAAGGAACTTCTGAACAAACTTAAGATACTTTTTATTAATAGTAATTAGATTTGATCCAACAATAAATATTTGACACAATAAATTAGAATTAAAAGTTAAAGAAGATTCTTTGGCTGATATTTTTCTAATAAATGTGTCAACATTTGCAAGTAATTCATTTCTTTGTGTAATACAATGTGGGCAAAAAATTAAGAAATGAAGCGGATTCTCAACATTAAAGCCACAAAAATTTATTTCGAAAATAACTTGTTTATTTTGAAAATATAGACCTACATATTAATGATCATTCTACTGAAAATTAAAGTTTAAAAAAATATTTACCCCTAACTTCCGAGACATTATAATGCTAAAAATGAGCAAAAAACGCTTTTCAGTGTAAAATCTTGTTCACCAATTTTTAAATACACTAATTTCAATTCACAAGTTATTAACTTTGATGTGTGTTTAATACGACCAAGTAAATTTCCAAATCAATGGTTATGATTTTTTGGTCATTTCAAGGGACATCTTTAGTAGACTTAACTCTCTAAAAAACAAACACTTCTACAAGTTTTTCATACAGTTAAATTTAGAGAATCTACATATGAAGGCTATTCTTGCACCACTCAAAAATGCATGTGCTGTAGGTTTGTTTTGGACATTGGAAAATTCACAAAACAATCGTGACCATGTAGCCTAGGCAAAGTGCTCGGTGCAATCGCAAGTGGTCGGTTTCGGCGGTTTCGAGCGTGGCAATCCATAACCAAATATTGGTTGGGAAAAATAATAAAAGGCATCTAAATCAGTGTTGGCATGACTTGAAATTTCTCTCCTTTTGAAAATGTTGCCCATTTCGCACGCCATACCAGGGAGGTGTAAACCTGGCCATACCATTGGATTTGTAACTGCTTTTAAGCAGGAACACTATTTTACGGGGTGATCGGTAGTAAGCTGACGTGTGAATATCCACAAACAGCAGCTTGAGGCTCACTTCAAACTAATGGGAGCCAAAATAATGGCCAAATTTACATAACTACGGTAGTGTAAATGACATCTTTATCATGTAAATTGTTTTCACAATCCATCCTTGTTATGGATGACCACACCCGAAACCGCCGAAACTGACCATTTGCAATTGCACCGCATGAGTCGAGTCTAGGCCTAGTCTACACGGTCGCGAGTGTTTTGTGAATTTGCCAATATCCAAAATATACCTAAGTCCGCATGCGTTTTAGAGTGGTGTAAGAATAGCCTACAGGATTGAGATTACGACTGCTATAACAATAGCCACTGCGTAAATAAATTATAAAATTCATTAAGATTAAAACTTACAGTATCCTTCACAGGATGATTAAACTGATGACAGACAACATATACTTGCTTAGATATGCTGACATCCAGTGTCAGAGAATTTGTATACAAAATGTACTTAGCGCTAGCAGTAATAACTAATGTTGCTATCAATTATCTGATAATGTTTCCTTGTTTGGCAATTTTATCACCATCTTTAAGCCATCTTAACATCCTCTTCCTATCAATTGATCAAATTTCTCCCACATTTACACCTAATGATGTAAACATTTTATAGGTAAACTTTCCGATACAAAAGCTAAAATTTTAATATTTCTTTTGGACACCGTGTTAATGGCACAATTACCTTTAATAAGATTCTTAATTTACATTTTAATTTTTAGAACGCATTGTTCCTAGAATTCTCAATGAGACTGATGGATAAATTATCAAATGTACTAAAAATCTCATGCACTAAAATCTCGTGGTTTCTAAAGGTGTAAAATGATAACAGTTTCACGAATTTAACGTTTTTATTGATCATCAAGGTCATATTAATATGATTAATTGTGAGAGAATCATTCTGATATGAAAACCACTTCATCTTCTTTTAATTTCTACAAAGAAATTTATTTTTATCAATTTTTTGTTGATCATTATTATTATACACTTTTTTTATAAGAAAATACTTTATAACAATGAGGCCGGAATTGCTAAAAAATTAATAATGAAACTGATGGTTAAAAATTAAAACGAGGTATTTTTTTTTATTAAAGGGAACCAAAAAAAAGGAATTTATTAAGAACAAATCAGTTAGAGTGAGACCACCACGAACAAAAAATTTATGTTTTAGATTATTCTTTGTTCCAAACGTGATTCATAGTTTAAATTCAAATTTTAAAAGAGGTTAAATTGTGTCACTGTTTTAATACTTTTATATGTACTACACTTACTTATTTTTTATTCTTATCTTTTCAAATAAGGAAATTTTCATAAGATGTATACTCTATATTTTATGATGAATAAAGATTTCCTATGTCTCTGTTTAAAAAACCAAAATCCAAGCATCTCACATACTGTTTTCAAAAGGTTATATCAACAAAATATCTAGATCTACTCCATTAATGTTATCATATGTAATGTAATCAAAAGTTCCATCAGGTAATGACACAAAATACCAAGCCAAGCTTCTGCTGAAATTAATGATTTCCCCCTCAAACTAGCCGGTCCCATAATGGACCCCTTATATAACAAGTATACAGGGGCGCAGCCAGAGGGGGTCGGGGGTCAGGAACCACCCTAAATTCTTGAGAGGAAAAAAAATTTCTAGTAAAAAAAGTTATAATGTGAAGAATATAATAGTATAGCATGAATTGTAAACCAGCCATCGTCAATAATGCAGACTGAAACTCAACTTCGCATAATCTATTTCGCTAAAAAAAAACGAGGAAATGATGGTTTTTTTTTTGCTCATCAAAACCAAACCGGCAACCACGCCCACCCGGACCTCCCGAGTTGGGACCATCGCCCCGTCAGGCAAATCCTGCCGCCACCACTGTTGACCCCCCCCCTTTCATTCCATCCTGGCTGTGCCCCTGGTATATACGTAGTAATACAGTAGTAATTTTTTATTTTTATAAAATATGTAAAATAATTTTTAATAATATTTTTTCTGGTTCTTTTAAAACAAAATGTGTAATATAAACGAGCCTTTAGGTTTTCATATCCTTTAAGTTATGGACATTTTTCATAGAAAGTTGGTAACTATGCGACAAAATACTAAAAAATCGATATTCAATTAATAATGAGCTAAAATAATTCATTCAATTTGTTGAATACTTATAAGATTGACAGAAATTTTTAGTAAAAATAAATTTAATATTTTCTACACACATACCATGTGAATGTAACGCATAACTATTGAGTAATTCAGAAAAAATATGATAATGAAACTATGTACATATGACTTATTAACAGATTTTTTGTTTGTGTCTAATGTTGAGATGATGCTCGCGTGTCATTTTCAATTTATCAGACCTCCATTAGCATTCTAATCAGAAGTGGGTTATCTTGCTTCCGTAGAGATAAGTGTGTTCTTGGAAAGTAATGTGGTTTAATGGTTTGGTGGATCTTACATGAATTCTTCTAATTGCCCTGGTATTTCCTGTCATTGTTTTAATAGTAGGAAATACATTTCAATTGCTTAAGATAATATATAAATATGATGATGAAGATTACAATGTTATTATATGACAACCTTATACATGTAAACATTGACAATTGAATAAGGAGAATTTGACGCGAATCGCCATCAGTGGTGGTATGAACCAAGTGGGCTGGATCTTGGGAGGGATGCGTTGAGAGCTTCCCCTCTCATTAAGGCTAAGGCTAATCCCCTGGAAGCTTTGGCTATTTAATGTTACATCTTATTTAGATATGCTAGAGCACACTATTAAAAGGTTGTGATCATCATACCATAGAGACTGTAAATATAGGGCTCTAGTAACTTGTGATGCATAGTAATAAACAGGCAACTTATAAATTAAAACAATTACACTCAACATTGTGAGGTATTCAAGATAAAAATGTAATTGATAAATGAAATACCAAGGTTTGCACTTGCTAATAAATTCAATGTACAGTAATAAGAAATATATATATGTGCTAGAGCACACTATTAAAAGGTTGCGATCATCATACCATAGAGACTGTGAATGTAGGGCTCTAGTAACTTGTGATGCATAGTAATAACCAGGCAACTTGTAAATTATAACAATTACACTCAACATTGTGAGGTATTCAAGATAAAAATGTAATTCTGTTCTGTTTTTGTTTTATTTTCCACACATATCATAAAACAATTTATACAATTTAAGATCTAAAAAAAAGTACATATAAAATAGCAATAACTGTGTGGAGGGAGACCAATGTAAGTTCAAGAGAACTTTAAGGCATGGCCACCATTTAAAAAATAAATAAGTAAATAAAATAAATAAAATAAAAAAAACTAAATAAATAAATGATAAATTGATAAATGAAATACCAAGGTTTGCACTTGCTAATAAATTCAACATACAGTAATAAGAAATATATAACTTTTTGGCCTTTTTGTAAAACAATAGAATAAAGTGAGAAACCGCGAGAAAGAAAATTAGAATATGCTCAGGCATTTTATATTAACAGTGTATTTATACTACAAGAACATGATTATGTGAAGTGAGATTAACCCTATTTTTGAAAGTTGGCATATGAATTTGTACAAATATTCTTTTTTTTAAATTACTAATTGGGACACAAGAAAAGACTGACTACACCAGGGGTGAGTTTAGGAGGGGGAGGACCCCCTACCATAGAAAATATTTGACAATAATAAGTCTCTATAAGCTCATACAAAAAAATCTTGGAGTACTTGTACTTTTTTAAAAAGTTGGGTTTTCCATCGAAAAATATTGGAGGGGTGAAGGGTAGGACAATCATCCACTTAAAAATATGTAATAGGACACATCCCTCACACCTGTCCCCCTACTTCTGTGCTGAAAATTATTAAATGTTTAGATAAGAATCCTACACAATTTTTTTTCTAAACTCATAAAGTAGGCCTACCTGAAATAAGTGAATTCACAAACAACCAACTGTGCTACATCTAGATATTACAGAAATATAATCCAACTTTTTTTAATGACAAAATGAAACCAGTGTGTTTGCAACAGGACAATGATGATACTGAAAAGCTCTATTCAAGTAAAACCAGACCAGGAACGGTAGTCTATTATAAAACACATGTAATCTTTATAATCTTGTGCTTATCAACATCATCATTGTCGTCATGATACCTCAATTTTACGTGCTGTGTAATGTTTACAAAAATTCAAAATCCGGAAGCAATATGCAATACAATATAATTTTAATATTTCCTATGAGCCTAGTGATGGGACGGATATAGTGGGCAGTGAGTAGTCCTTGAAAATACTTGAGAAAATTACACCAATCAAACTATCAAGAAAAGTATTAATTTTCTACTTATACATGACATCATGCATTAATGTATTAGATAATGACTTACATATTTGACAACTATTAAAAGAAAATGTATAAATAAAAAAAAATCAATATAGAATTATGAATTATTACAACAAAAGCAGAATGTAACAAGGTTGAAAGTATCAACGGAAATTATTGAGTTAAAGGCCAATATAATTCAATTGGTAATACAAGCCTTATACTGTCATCACTGCTTGGATTGCTCCTGGAACTCACGTTTACCTCTCTGGTGGATATATTTAGCAAAATAAAAAAAGTTTGTATTTTTTTTTCTAAATTATTAGAAATTTTATTTATACATTTATTTATATTAAAATATAAGTATGTTTTTTTTATCCATTGAATTATTATTTAATAACTAGGTGGTATACTTCTGTCAAATTTATTTCCCACAAAATGAAGTTCAATACCCCATCATGCAAAGGGTAAAATTGTCAAGTCGTACTGATTGGAGTCCCAAACTTTCACAAAAGTTTTGAATTCATCAACGAAAGGAAATAATTTTAATTGAAAATTTCAAATACATTGACGAAAATAAAATATATACAATAATGATTAAGTATTATGACAAGTTTTTTTATACTGAAAGTTTAAAATACAACAATAGACTTGTCCCAATTCATTAAACACTTGTAAAATATATATATATTACTGTATATTTTATAAGTGTTTAATGAAGTATGCCTCCAGTGGTTGAGTTTTTGCGACGTTTTGTCATGAAGATACAGACTTGGTAAATACTTAGACAACCCAGGATGAGAATGGAAATTGCCGGGAAAACTTACGTATCATTAACGTGCCATATTTGGCTAATTAGGCTATTGAGTCAACCAATAAAAGGTTATCTTTTTTGAATCATAAATGATGCCCTGCGACAACCTGAGATACAAATATAGCATGTAATTAGGGCCTAGGCCTTGTGTTCGCTGATTGAGGTAAGCCTGATAACTTATCTTAGGTATAACTAGATAGGCCTACTACTATTTAATGGCAATGATGAGAGAACTAAGCCTAAATAACTACAAACAATGTTTTTAGCAGTGGATCGCTGGTGGGAAAAGACCTACATTTTATGAATCTGCCAACCATTGTCAAACATGCATATTCAATTTTTTTTTTCGAGTGTGTTAGCCAATCACATGCAACTGAAACCAGGTGAAATGAAATCATGGTGGGAAATCACGCAAGACTGCAGTCTTTGCCACAACGGATGGCTTTTGATTGACTTTTCACAAATTAAACCGAATCACCATCTTGATCCAAGACTAATACAACAATTATACAACACTTGTCATTAATTTTGAAATAATCTCTTTTAATATTTGTTTCCATTTATTTCTAATCACCTATTTTCCTTACAAACATGTCCTGCACAGAGGTTGTAATAACACTGTGTAGTAAAAGGGTTAATGCCTTATTGATGGTTTTGGCACTGAGAAGTTCAACATCTAGTGGTTTTTAGCAGGCATGTGTGGAAGGTTCAGATTCCTGGAAAAGTGACAAAACTTGGCTGATGATGTCAACTAAATGGCATAGATGAGAACAAACAGTAACGATGGTGGTAGAGACAAAAACAATGCTATTGGTTTGGTAGTAATGACTGGGAAACAAGGAAGATACAGGATACTGTGGTTTAAGTATAAGCTACCTCAGTTTCACCATGGTGGCTAAGGTTTGGACATTCTGAGTGGGTTCCTAGAAATTGTACATTTATGTTATTGTCCCAGGAACGGTCCTAGTATTAATTTGGCAAGTCTCCCCCCCCCCCCAACACTCAGTTTGTGAGTCCCACTTAATGGAAGTTGCTGCTGTTTGAACATAACACACTGTGACAACGATTTAACTGGTCCTCAACTTTTCAACTATTCCACTTTAACTGTAACCAGTGACGGCGCCAGGAATTCCCCGACAGCAGGGCAATGACCCCGACAGGGGGCATGGGACCCCTGATGAGGGGGGAGGGGGCAAAGGCCCTGTAGCGCCGTCACTGACTGTAACATGGGAAAAACCCCTGAATCAAGTGGATCAATCATTTCAACCATTAAATAAAACTGTTAAATTATTAGACAATCACTGAAAGACTTGTCCAGTGACAAAGTTCACTAACATCATAATAGGCCTACAACTAGTATAAATGTGACATGGTCTTCCATACCAAAAATGCTTCTGCCTGCATACCGCACGATGGTGGTAGAGACAAAAACAATGCTATTGGTTTGGTAGTAATGACTGGGAAACAAGGAAGATACAGGATACTGTGGTTTAAGTATAAGCTACCTCAGTTTCACCATGGTGGCTAAGGTTTCTGTACCGCATAACGTATAAAAAAGAGGAAGGCACCTGGCACAATATGCAAATCGCGATAATGCAAAACATGCAAGTGCGTATTCCAAATAGGCAATGAAGTAAGTTTGAATAAATAACGCAAGGAAAAATCCTAACCATGACATCAACTACCATATTGACCCTGGTATAGGAACACTACACTGAACATGGAATCACAGTCAGTGTGTGATGTGGAAATAATATATCTTGGTATAAGCCCACTACACCGAAGATGAGACTTTTGCTCAAGGGCCCCCTTTGGGCAAGAATTGCAATAAGGAACATAGGGTAAAAATCAATTTTTTATCTACTTGTATTACGTCTGTCCATGCAAAACTGATTAAAAAACACCCGATGACTAGTGGAAAGATTAATGATGCAGACGTTGATTCCAAACCATTATAATTATAAATAAAATGTTAAATTTATACCAAATAGCGAGAGTACAAAAAAAAAATATGTTTCAATTTTACGGGAGCAACCTAAATGACCTAGTATGAGTTCTAAAGATTTCCAGCCTAAATAAGTTCAAACAAACAAAAGTTTTTGGGATGTTGAGAGTATTTATGAATAAAACTGTGCGATACTCTCTAAAAAAATCGTCTTCAGCCATGTTCGAATCAAGTAAAACAATGCAAATGTGATTAAATAGAGAGTAATTCGTAAATATCGAACATAAACAGGAATTTGTTTTACTGGTATAAAATGGTATATAACACTCAATTTAAATACACACAAATGTGCCCACAGAAATGAAATAAAACAAAAAAATAAGATGAATGATACCATTACCTCTCTTACCTGGATCAATGGGTGTAAATGCCTGGTCCTCCGTCACTGGACTAGGAGCATCCTCTTGAGTACCAAAAGTATCAGTAGGTGGAGTTTGTATTGTCTTGGAAGATGAGGGCATGCCAGGAAATCGGTGGGGCCGATTAAATACCTTCTTTGGCACTAAAAAGACAAGAGATAGAAATTATATAGGTGTTGATTCTGGTAGGAAAACCAAAAGATGATTACAAAAAGATGGATGAATGGTTGACCTGAATCTAGAGGACGCAATACACCAGACAAGACTTAGTATGGTAATTAAAAAATTTGACCTCTGTGGATGACAATAATTACAATAATTACTTATACCAGATTCATATGTACAGAAATCTTACAAAATGTAAAAACAAAAATTTATTGGGGTCTTTCCTGTCGTAATGAGTTGATTGATTTATGTATTGATTTTCCCAACAAAAAAATGGCTTTTAATCTTCCTTTGTCAACAACCTGTGCCCAACCACAAATCCTATATAGGATCGGTGGCCCAACCATACATCTGAATGAGTTTTTTACATGACCATCAAATTATTAAAAGACATTACTTACAGATGCATGTGAATGCATTGATATTTCGGTAGAAAACACTTGGAGGATATCCCAGTTACAATTTGTTACAGTTTGTTATATATAGGCCAATTGCTTGAAGGATTGCATGGTGAGATGTCAATAAACATAACATTTGCAGTACACCATGTATGTAGTTGTAAGATGTGCTTCGATCGTCCTCAGTGGTGAGAGTGCAGATAGTCCAATGAGTCGGGTTATAAATGGTTGCAAAAGTAGGGGTGGAGAAACTAGCTAAAACCATACCTCCATGCTAAAACAAAGCATTGTTTCAATGAGGTGCGAAGACTAAAACAATAGCCATAGTTCACAACCAATTATGGTAGGGTGGATGGGTGGAAAAACTACCAACAACAAAACGTCTCTTCAAGGAGGTGTGAAAACTAAAACAATAGCCATTATTCACAACCAATATGTTAGGGTGGAGAAACTAGCTAATTTAATTTTACTTCATGTATGTGTGAATTTTTCATTTTACAAAATTAACAAAAAGTCATTATTTAAATAGCAAATTGAAGAAGGTGGTTTCTTGTATTTTACTCATGTACATCTTTGTACTTCAGAATGAATAAAAATAAATGAAGATAATAATTTAGTTATAAAATATTTAGCAATTCACGCAGACACATGACATTTTATTTAAGATCCAGGGTCTTAAAATTATTCTGCAGTCAGCCTCATAAAGATAATGTGGTTTAAATAACTATCCAAGGGTCCCTTATAATTATTTCATACACTCCTACACAGGTCACCAGACTGCGATTTTGTCAAGTAATACCAATATACACTAATTATAACTCTCAAATTGTCATCCTCATAAAATGAAAACATTGGACCTAGTTCCAGTATAGCTACTCATTATTGTTTATTTATTTATGTCTAACTGCAGGTACAATAATACACAAATGCATTTCATGAAGTTTTTAATATGTAATGACACTGGATTTTTTGTTAAATCTAACAGACTTACTGCTTACTGGTTATTTTTAGCATACAGGGTAGTGGATTTCGGGGAATACATGTCACACTTCCTCCCCTTATTATAGCTTTGTATATCCCACATAAATTGTCCCTAAAAGTATTTTTTTTTTTCCATGTCACATCCAACAGCGACTTTTCTCGCCAGTTATAGGACGAGATCTACAGTATGTCATGCTTTGTAAACCAAGTCTCATTATGAGCTTTAGAGAGTGGCTCTCAAATCCATTGCCAGTCATGGGAAAAAACCTAGAGTTAAGGTAGATTTGAACCCAGAATCTCAGGATTTGAAGGCAAGCATGTTAAACATCAACCTACAGCGCCACTAAGAAACCAGATAACCATGCAAAGTACGGCAAACAACTTTTATGGTGTCAAATTTAAAGCCAAGATGTTTCACAGGCAAAAAATGCGCCTATTTCACAAAATATACTGTATCTGATCCTGATATGTAGTGTGAGCAGCTCATTTCCTCATTCACTATTGAATATAGGATCACCTCTACCTTAAAATATTATTTTCATACCAATCTCTATAGATCTATGTTTCAAGAAGTTTCCTTAAAGAAGAACTCTGGGATTAACAATTCTATGGATATGCCTATAAAACAATTAGTTATTACCCTACTGACAAAAATTCAGAACATTTTCCGAAGTAGGGATTAAATCAAAGAGTGAGTCTACTACTCATTACACAATGCTAAAGAATAGGAAAATTACAGATATTGAAAAGATTGTGTTTGAAAATTGTATCAAAAGTCACATTAAAAATTACCTGTTCTAATGTGAATTGGACTGATCTTTCCATTTATGTCAGTATATTTGTAATATGAGTTTGCTTTTCAAGCACAACCCTTTCAATATCTCTTTCTCCTTTAGCACTGTGTAATTAGAATAGTAGACCCACTTTTGATTTGGGACTCACTTTTCAACATATTTTTCAGCATTATCTCGTTGATCAAATGTTGTTAAACTGTCATCTAAGTAACAACTTTTTTTTTATAGATTTATCCATAGAAATTTTACATCTCGGAGTTCCCTTTTAATCTTCTAAGATATCTATTGGAAACCTTTAAAAGTTACAATATGCCTTTGAGTTGCATACTGTATCATTGGCTTGTAATTTTCCACACATACATTTAGCATTCCACCTGCTTTTACAGACCACAAGCTTAACAGTTTACCAATTTAACCGTCTTTGTATAGCAACTGCTAAGTAAATATTGCAAGGAATCGGAGCAATTGTCCTCATAATTATTATCCAGATTTAGTTACAAAATTTTGGCAAAGTATTAAATGGTCTAACGCCTTAGACTTCTTAAAATTCAATACAACAATACAGTAGTACCACACAATATGTAAGCCATTATTCAATGTGTCTGAGAGATTAATAGCACTTTTAAGAGGAACGTCTAATTTCTGTTTTAACTATTTGGTGATAAAATGAATCGACTGCCCTAGCAATTCAAACATGAAAACCATTTATGATTACACCTCTCACTATGCTCACGGTAGTGTCAATTTTGTCTTAGCAAAACTGGCTAAAATTTGCCAATTTCTTTTAAACCAAATTATAAATACTTCAGCCAAATTTTAAAAATGACAAAAATCGATAAAAATGGCCACCAGACGGGCAGTTTTTTGGGGATTTTCATTTAGCCAATTTGTTGAAAGAGGGTTATGTTTATTTTAGCCATAATAATAATAATGATTGGAATCATCATTTTAGCCATAATGATGATTCCAATCGCCATTGGCAACTTGGCGAAAGAAAAAAGACTTGGCGAATGGTTAGACAGAGTAAGCATAGCTTCACCTGTGTTAAACTAATTTAAATTTTGTAACCTAACAATTAAACTGATTGTGCCTAACACCTTCTAAACTGACCATAATTGGATATTAAATATTAAATCCTATATTCCAAAATATTATAATAATTGACACTACAAAGACTTCTGTGTTCCACTTTTTAGTGATTAAAATATAGAAAAGGATACCTTTTGGAACAATTACTCTGCACTTGATTTCGTTTGTGTACAGGTTTCGGCCATATCACAGCCATGAGATAAAGCTGTACACAAACGAAATCGAGTTCAGAGTAATTGTTCCAAAAGGTATCCTTTTCTATATTTTAATTATAATAATTGATTTTATTTTGTCACACCCAACAGTGAAATTTCTTGCCACTTACAGGATGAGACCTATATTATACTTTCTAAACTAAGCCTCACTATGTGTTAAGTCGTGGGAAAGAACATAGTGTGCAGCCAGGTTCGGACCTGGGACAGTGGCGGCGCTACGGGGGGAGGAGGGCTCAGGCCGATTTAGATCGGGAATTGTTGAAATCTTACATTTTTGGCTGTTTCAAGCTCGGTTAATACTCCCCCATTCTAAACTATTTGTTTTGTTCGTGCTCGCCCAAATGGATTCTTGAAGGAAATTTAATGAGCTTGAATCTGATATAAAACTTGGTATGATTGGTTCGGTAGTTTTATCGGAAAAATAGAAAATATAAATCATATCCAATAAAAAATCACTGTTAGCGGCTATAGAAATGAACTACACACACAGCAGAGTGATGTGACCTTGGTTTGCTTAGTTCGGATAGAAAATTATAAAAACTGGTGATAATGTACAGACCAATCAACAAACAAAACAGATTTATGCCTTCTGCCTTATTTGTGATGGCAATACATAGTAGTACTCTTCAGTTTATCAGTTTGTCTATACTTCTCAACCATAAAGCTCATGGGTCAGATAAAATATAAATCCATCATCTTTCATGCAGTTTAAAGTTCAGTATGACACAGTTAAATTGCTTATGACATCCCAACACTGTCTGGAGAAAACAGAGCCCGCTACTAAAGGAGCAGAAGTTAATGTGAATACCAAAATGTCTTGTATCAGGGCATATCCAGCTGTGGGCTAAAGGGTTGAGAAGGTTTATTAACAAGGGTTAATTTAAATTGAAACGTGATGTGCAAAGTCATTTACCCAAATCCCACTTTCCAGATAAAATTTTTTGTCTTATTCAATAAGTGATTTAAAAGGGTAGCTTCATACAGAGTTTCAATGTTTGAAAACCTGAAATCATGGAGGTTTTGTGAGCTAGCGTGTTTAACTGTTTTTGGGTACTACTACATGGACATCTCAAAGTAAAATCATAGAAAAAAAACTGTATTGATTAATACAAAAAAGAGGTTTACTAAAGTGTTGTCAGTATACTGTTTACAAACAACATTCAAAATACTATTTAGCGTCCATAAATAAAAAACACTACATATTTTTGCATTTATATTGTTAATTGACTAAATTTCCTGGGGCCTAGGAGGTCCAGTCCAGCTCCCAAATGTACCAAACGGGCGAAAAATTCACGCTAAATATGGCAAATAATGTTTTTTTTCCTTGTTAGACTGAAAACCGGGAACACGCCCACCTCACGCTTGACCTATTTGACGGGAGCCTTCGGGGTAGCTTTCGGGGGTTACCCTCCCGGTCGGGGCATTGCCCCGCCGTCGGGGAATTCCTGGTGCCGCTACTGACTACAGGTTCAGCTGCAATAGAAAGAATTGTATTTTATATTTTCAAAGGTTTTCAAGTTAGAGCAATTTTTGGCCAGATGCACTCCCATATTTTACATTCACCACAGACTGTACCCCCATCAGATGAACGTTACACTAACCATGAAGCATGGATTCAAGAACATAAAATATTATAATAATCTCCACACATCAGAAAAAATTGAATGGAGTATTCAGAATTCTGATTATAATTTATGAAAATGAACAGAGACTACGCTTGAGGCGAACAACAGTTCGGTGTCGTTAAAAAATCTAGTATGTTTTAATTTGAATATACGGCTAGATTTAAACAAATGAGACTTCTGATTATGTTATAGATTAGCATGATAAACAAAATGATATAATTTTAGTTATGAATATTAATTACAGCTCCTTTATGTTTTTAATATCAAAGTCAAAGAGTCAAATTTTCTGCAAACAGTTGCATTAAATGTTTCTGAAAAAAAAAATAAATTGAAACAATGAAATCTAAATTTGGATTGTAATTTTGTAGGATTTTCCAAAATGAGTTATTAAAGGTTACTGGCAATTTGAAGCTTAGTAAGCGTACAAATTACCAGTATTAGTACATCTAATTCAACTTTTATTGATGAAAAGAAAAAGTCATTCAATTTGTTATTAGTCAGAAACGTAAATATTTCCTTGCATAATAGGAAGTATTACCATATTTTAAATTAAGAGTTAAGAGAAATTACCATAATTATAAAACATCAATATGCCGCATTAAAAAGTACTCGTCTATGCTCACATTAGAGTAAATTTTTGCTTAGTCAAAATGGTTAAAGGTTGCAGATTTTTTTTTAACCAAATTTTAAATTCTTTATAGTAGGAGCAGTTGGCGCAGTGGTTGCGGTTCAGAATCCACAATCAAAAGTTTGGGAGTTCGAGACTCATTCAAGTCATTTGCTTGTGCACCTGGGCAACAAACATTACTCACATTGCTTCAGTCTGCCCAGCTGTCAATGGGTACCGGCAAATTGCTGGAAAGTATCCTGTGATGGACTAGCATCCCATCCAAGGAGTATTCCACTCTCATCCGCTATTGTAACTGGAAAAAAGCTCCAGTCCTTAAGGCTCGGAAAAGTATTTACTACTACTTTTAATATCAATTCTTTAGCCAAATTTCTAAATACCAATAAAATGGCCACAAAATGGGCATTTTTTATTAATTTTTATTTAGCCAATTTGACAAAAGTCATTGTCATTTCAGTAAAATGAGAATTCCAGCAGCCATTGGTGATTTGGAGAAAGGTTAGAGTGTGAGCATAGCTTGTATTTCGATGAGCTTGTGCTCTGTATCATCCTTAATGAAAACTCAGATTATTGTTGACAGATTTATATATTTATTTTTACAATCTCCAAATAATTGTTTTTTCCTTCAAAAGTTCTGTTGTATTGTCATTCCTTAGTTGGCTGAGAGGATAAAACATTTGATTTGTAAATGTGAAATTACAGGATTATAGGTTAGGCTGTAACATTAAATGAGATTCAGGCATGGGTTCAATTCCTCTTCATGATGACTAGGCCTCTATAACAAGAAAAATGTAAAAAAAAAATCAAGCATCTTCTAAATTTTACGAGCACCACAAAAAATCCATTAAATAATCCTGGTATGTAACTATAAAATTCTAAGGGTTGGTGGAAACAATGTAAGGATGGGTGGAAAAATGATTAGAACAATAATTTTACCTTTTTCATATGCTTAGGGTAGGTGGCAGGTTGGAAATAAGCTTGTCGGAAGGCCTTAAAATAAGCTTTAGGGTGGGTAGAACATTTTTAAGGTGGATTGAACATTTTTAGGGTGGGTGGCCCCGCCCACCTCCGCCCAGCATAATTACATCCCTGGTAATCAGAGCACCCTATAATTTTTCTGAATATCATCAAAAAGGATCCATTACTTGTTTGTTTGTTTGTTTGTTTATTTTCCACATACTGTACATACAAATTTTGTATACATTTAATTATTTTACAAATGAAAAGTACTGTATGTGGATGGAAGTCAAAACAGACTTTAAAAAAAAACATTAATAAATAAAAAACAAAGGCTTGTCAAATATCACTTTCAATGATAAAGAATTTCAAGGCTTTTATCACATAAACAATGACATTCAAAATATTAATGTTTGGTAAAAATTAGAAAGACAAGCTTAAAAATAAAAATAGAATAAAAGGTAGTCTGGTTTGTACAGATAAGCTCAGTAGTAAAATTGTTAAATGATGAAAATATGCAGCCTTAAGTAAAAAATAAAAAATATATACATATTTGTTGAATTACTATATTATGGCTATATATCTCATAAACCTATGCTACAGATGATTAAAATGTAGTAGATAAATGCATTTGTGGCAGAGCGAAGACAAATGAGGCATAAGTCAGAAAATTGATTTTTTTTATTATAAAACCACACATCAAAGATTTTGTTTTTTTTATTACATTTAATTTATTTACTGAAATCCAAACAGTTTATCTGACACCAAAACAGGTTTGCAATAAAATATATAAAATTGTTAAAAATAGTATTAATATATAAAATTAAGAAAAATTATATGTTGACAATTTCACAGCCTTCTCAGTACAAAGATCCTCTCATATTTGTGGCAGAACCAAGCCAAATGAGACATAAGTCGCAAAATGGAAAATTGAGTTTTTTTTATGGATTATGAAACTACACATTATTATCTTTAACATGCAAAAAAAAGTTTCATACGATGTTCCCTTGCAAAGTTATGAAAATCGAAGTTCGAGCATTTAAAATGTAAGTTTTAAAAAAACTGCATTTGAAAAATGTTTATCTGTATACATTGACTAGGCAAGGTCATTTTAAAATGCAGTTTTTCAACATTTTTGATCATATATTGGAAAATTGTTACGTTAGTATGAAAGTTGAATGTATGAACTGTATATTTTTTTAAATAAAGTAACATTTGAAAAATTGACCATTTTTAAATTTCTGCCTATTGTGGAAAACTAGCATTTGCGAATTATTTCTCATTTGGTTTGGCTCTGCCACATTTTTAGACATGCCAAGATCAGTTGGCTCAATAATATGATTTTCAACAATTATGTTATCAGGATTTACTAAAAAAAAATTGTACTTTTGTCCCAAAAATCACAAAATTTTCTGGGGTGAGCACCCTGAAAAATCACCCATACCCATAGTATGTGACGTAAATTATCATACAAAAAATTCAGATTTTATGTCAAAATTTTTTGCAGCCGCTTAAGGGAGGTGGCCGATTACGAGAGGTACAAAATGCACTGATTTGATAGGAGGAACAAACAGGCTTTTGAATGAGTGGCCATTATTGGAGGGGTCTGCTTATGAGAGGGGTCTGCTCATGGAGCTAAACTGTAACATCCTTTCTTGTGCATCAAGAAATTTACAAAATGTTTCCTAACAATGTGCACAGCTGCCTCCAGGTGTTATGAATCCCATCTATTTTCGTAGCATGTTATATACAGTAAATATTGAGTTACAGATGAAGGAAAAAAATCAAGGGACAGAATTATTTGAAGTGTGTAAGATAATGCTTTTTATACGTTCTTCATTATTTATCTACTTTTAGTTTTTTTTTTTCATTCTATTGGTAAACAAACAATAATTAGGCCATGTATGTTTTTTATAATATTTAAAACTATATGAATTTCTTGTTATTTTATTAGATACAAAAATTGCAATACGTGATGAAATTTTGGACCACAATGTTTTCCAGGAGGAATTAAATGATGCCGAAAATGGCGATTCAGCTCGGAAACATCTATTACAGCAATCATCCCTACTCGGGCATCTAAAAAAGAATGGGTTACTCAAAAACAATACCTGCTTTATAGAATTTGGAGCTGGAAGAGGTAAAAACATTTGAAAATGTGATTAGAAAATTCATGTCATGAAGGGCTCTTCGAATCATGGTATAAATTATGAATCTTATGAGTGTTGTCTTGTATTATCAGGTCTTGCATTGTTAGCAAACACGAGAGTACAACTTTTACTGCAATTTGGCAAAAGTGTGCTCCGCTCTGATACTTTTAGAAACATTTTCTCATATTCATAAGATTGACATAAATTTAAGATCTGCCTATAAATCCCAACTTAAATCAGTGGCAGATTTAAGGCTTTATCCCACCCCCCCCCCTCGCCTTAAAATTGACCTGGAAAACAATTATTTGGATTTAATGAGAATGGACTAATAGAAATAAATGCCCACTGGCTATTATAAAGGACTTCCACAGCAACATCAGACCTCTTATTGCAGGCAGATTTGTTTTTTTTTATTTTGCTTGTCAAAGCAAAATCGAGACTTAAGCACCCCCACCCCCCACCAATCACAACCCTGAATTTGCCCCTGCAAATCCCACTTGGTTTAGATATTATCAGTCATTTACTTAGCTCTGCTTCTGAATAACTTGTCATTGAGTGCTGTCTCTTCGTGCATTTATTGATTTCATTGAATGTTATTTTGTAAAATGTTACATGAAAATTTGCATGATGGTAACTTTGCAGCATGCAAACTCACCTATAAAATATATTATAATAAAATATATGTACCATACTACTCATTATTTATTAAACTAAATTTCTTAAAAATTTTACTTTAGACCTATTTTGGTAGTTATTTCAATTTGATCTCACCTATGCTGCGACACATTTTGTTGTGAGTCCTCATATTTGTTAAAAGGTGGGTCAATCTAAAAACCGATTGCAGTTTACGTGACCTACCTTCACTTTAAAAATTTTCCCCAATTTTATATATATTTGAATTTCTATGTTTCTATGGTAGTTAAAAAACATCTTGTATCAGTAATACTAATACAAGATTTTAATGTATAAATTATGTATTTTTTTAAATTATTTTAAAGGAATATAAATATGATATGTTTGACATACGTCCCATTTTAAAAGAACCATTTTCTAGGTATTATTTTTTTAAAGGCTATTAAAAAAATATTAATACTTTATAAAGAAACAACATCTTTATTAGACATTTTTTCAGGCTTTATGTCATTGCACTGTGTATCTGTTTATTTAATGTTATATTGTTGTCTGTTTCAGGCCAGTTGTCACATTGGTTACAAATCGCGCTACCGGACTGCACAGGTGTAAAGTTTGTGTTGGTGGATAGAGGTCACAACCGTAGAAAGGTTAGTGTAATATTCACAAATAAAATCATGTCAGAAGATAACAACAATATCTGAATGATGTTTATGTCTTAATGATTTCTAAAGTTGAACCTCTCATAAGTGGACACCCTTGGGTCCAGGTAAAGTGCCTGTTTATATGAGAGGTGTCTGCTTACGAGAATTTCGGCCGATAGAGGGCCACAGTTGTAAATTGTGTATGCGCCCTCATGTCTCACATTCCATGGCCTTCTCAACACAAATGACCTCTCAAATTTTAGACACAGCATTCTATATTTTATCAAATATTGTTTATTATTTTTAAGATTGATTCAGTAATATGATCATTACAGTAAAAGGATGATTTTGTACAGAAATTTGTATTCATTGTACAGAAAAATCACTTTTCTGGGATGTCCGCTTATGGGAGGTACATTAACATACAAAAAAATTGAAATCTCAAGACAAGAAGTCCGCGTCTCCAGTCCACTTACAAGAGGTACTAAATGCATTGACGAGATAGGAAGAACAAACACTTTGAATTAGTGTCCATTATGGGAGGTGTCCACTTACAAGAGGTGTCCGCACATGGAGGTTCAACTGTGTGCTGTATTGATGTCATAATGATAGCATAAGAGAGTTGTTGGTTTGTGTGAACATGAACATGTTGGACGACGTCGACTGATGACATACAGTATGTTGATGAATCATGTGAGGTCTCACCAAGAAATGAGTCTCATGGTAGGAAAATCCAAAATTGAGTTATTGGTATCTTATAATAGAGCATAATATAAGCTGTAATATACACTTTTAAATGAAATTCATTGGATGAGTAGATCCAAAGATATAAGCATTTGTATTGTATATGCATATAAGCATTTGTATGTATGCAAACACAGTATTTAGAAAATCGCCAATAAAACAATCGAAAAATCAACAAAAGATTATAAATCTCAGGAAATCTGCATGACATACACTTTCCTGTATGAGAACTGACCTAAAAAATACATTACAATAAAATAGAAGTACAGTACCATAGCACTCATAATTAAAACGAATTTTCTCAAAAATCTGACTTCAGACCTATTTTGGTGATTATCTCAATTTGATCTCACCTACGATACGACTCATTTTGTGATGAGACCCCACATATCATAACGATCTTGCAGAATATTATATTTTTCATATCATTCCAGTTGGATTGCTACCATCGTAATCAAGGACCTATGTTTGAACGACTGAACCTTGATATTAGTGATCTTGATCTGGCCTCGGTTCCAGGTGTTGTGAATGCAAATCAACCAATTGTTGGCATTAGTAAACATCTTTGTGGGGCAGCAACAGGTACAGTAACAGGGCTCCCAATTCTCCAGGATTAGCTTGGAGTCTCCCAAGAATTTTTCATCATCTCCCATTCTCCAAGAAACACAATTTTCTCTAGGAATTTGAATTTTTTCATTAGTATTTCCAGGATTTTTTGATAAATTAGCAATTTAGAACCAAAATAAATGGTATTTGTCATTTATTTGGGCACTAAATGGTATATTGAAGGTTCGTTTGGCAATAATTGTACCAAATAAACACCTTTTCATTTGTAATAATCAAAGCACTGTTTATTCATATAATTTCAATTTTAAATGCCCGTATAGTACCCCAAAACAGTTACGAATGCTGGCCGACAAAATCTTCAGGATTTCTTGTTTTCCAACTTGGAAGCTTTGCAGTAAATTACAGGTGGGATGTTTGAGATTTTACACAAATTCATGTACAAATAAATAACTCTTCAATGATTGAATTATTTCCAAAATTTTAGATCTTGGTTTACGGTGTCTAATGAACTTTGATGCTAATTCTAGTAAAAGTACCAGTATCACAGATGACAAAGTTAGTCATGAAAACCCAGCAGTGGAAGGGGCTAAGTGTGGTCATATAGAATTTTCAGAGCCTCAAGCAAAGCGACTATGTACATTTGTAGATCCACCTAAAACACAAGTATCAGGAATCGTCTTTGCATTATGCTGTCATCATCGATGCAATTGGAAGAACTATGTTGGTAAGAAGTTTTTCAAGGACTTGAATATAAATTCAGAAGAGTTTGATATTATCACTCGATTAACAAGCTGGGCTGTGTGTGGAACGAGAAAGGCTGAAGATTCTGTTGATCTAGTCACTGATGATCCAAGTGGTGTTAACACACTTTCTAGTTCAAAAGAGCACATGAGTAGCGATTCCCAAAATGATACTCCTGAACAAGTGAATATTAACAGGTAATGAACAGATATAGAAATATATATCATGTGATTCCAAAAAAAACCTCACTTATTTCAAACTTCATGTCTTTATTTTAAATGCTGAAATTGGCAATGATCTGTGTTTAATACTTTTGTCACAGTGAAAAAATAAAATGAGAAGTCATAAAAAAACACTCCAGATGGCAGATGTTCACTTATGGAACGGTGCCAAAATATCTCCGACTGCAAAGGTCTTTACTCGGGGAACAACTATGTGTTTCAACAAGGCAATGCACCCTCGCTCTCTAGTAATTCAACTAAAAACTACATTGCGGAGGCAACACAGTTTTATCTGGAAAGACGAGTGACCACCACAATTGCCGGATGAACTTTGCCAGTTAATAGACGATATCCAACTATGTGTGCAAATTTTTAAGTTATTGCATATGGGAGTAACAGGTTTGAATTAAGTGACATTTTTTTGGGGCCATCCCATAACATACATTTTTCATTCTTTATTTTTACAAAATACTGTAATATAAAAAACAAAACAAAAAAGATTGTAGAATAATTTTACAATCATTGTTTCTTTCCCTGATTCAATAGCAAGTTGTAATTCTATATACAGTAATGTTGGTATAATTAATTTTTCTTTTTGATAGATCATCAAATGAAAAATCCCCAAATTTTTATGATAAATTGGCCATTTATAGTATTTTACTTAACTTACAGCTTACTTCTCATCTGGAGATTGAAGTTGTCCTATCAGTACTGTACTTGACTGATTCTCCACACAATTTAGAATTTCTTGTTATCAGGACTTTTGACCAAAACCCAATCTTTACTATAATCCGAAAGGTCCACTAATCAACTTCAAGTAAGAAAGTATAATGCATACTCCAAGCAATGAGATACACGCCAT
>JAOTQE010112221.1:0-13144 GCA_025631205.1 Nesometra sesokonis
TACTAAGCCTCGGCATTGTGTGGTAGGGTGGTGAATGTAGGGGAATGAGCTGTTAGGAGCTCATTGTACTAAGCCTCAGCATTGTGTGGTAGGGTGGTGAACGTACTGGAATGAGCTGTTAGGAGCTCATTGTACTAAGCCTCGGCATTTTGTGGTAGGGTGGCCAGTTCCTTTCCACGCCGCCTTTTTTAACCTCCCCGGTATATTTTAACCAGGTACTCATTCACAGCTGAGTGAACTGAGAGCTGTCCTCGCCAGGAATTGAACCCGGTTCATCGGCGTGACAGCCGGATATCCTAACCACTCGACTACCACGAGCTCAGAGGGGTACTTTGACGATTTGACGATAAATGCGCCCCTACTTAAATGTATATTAAATAAAATTGTGGGTACTTACTACCTTTAAGGAAGTTAGTCCCCCACCACCTAGTAAATACAAACTGATAACTAGCTAATTCACACGTGAGTAGCCTTAACATTGGTTTAATTATAGCCCGATTTTAGTGAGGTAGTGTTGCCAGATTGGTAGCCTGTTGCCACGCTGAAATTTATCATTTCACAACAGTTGAAAAACTAAGTAAATTACATACCGGATTGAATGGTCTAATATCTCATGGCGAGGTGAATTATATTGTGGGTTTAATTTAACAACTCCATGCGCTTCTTAGTTATGGACAAACATTTCTGGGGCTACTAGTATTTGGGGTTTTCGCGTCAAAATGACATGAAAAGTAATTCATGAAATAAGCTAGAATCACACTAATGTACTTTTACCAGTACCATTTGAGTTTGAAAAGTGACAAAAACGGTCCTTAATTTATACGATGACACGTGCATGAGTGTGTCAATATTGATAGAAATATGCTCTTAAAATCTCTTAATATCTTGTTCTAGGTGCAAAATTAGGTCATTTTAGTTCCCAACAAGATTCCCAGATGTTTCTTGTGATCAAAAACCTGCGACGAGACGCCAAGATCATAGAAAATGAGATAGTGTGAAAAAAGTTCGTCAACCTAGAAAAAATCACTCTTAATGCTTCCAAGTAAATTCGCACTTCTCTATGTCGATAGGACGGTCCACGAATTTCCCTTGACGGTTGTTTGGTCCCATTTCACGTAACATGTCATGTTTTTTTCTAATATCATAGTCATGTTAGAGTTATTAGTTTTTAGAAATTTAGCAGGCATTTTCATTGCTCGGTGTTGTAGTGTTGTTATTGGTGGTAGATCAGTCCGATGATTACAATAAGTTAGGGCTTGGCCTATGAACACTGACCATTGCGGAGATAGCCTCCACTACCGGACCTTAAGCCACTGCGATTTATTATATTCGTCCCGATATGGGGAGTAGATATTGTAATGTGTGTGTGTGCGCGCGCGTGTGTATATCAAGATGTGTAACATGATACAATACGCCATTTTAGGGTTTCAACTGCGCATGTGCGTTACCAAGATCAAGTAATAAAACGACGCGCAGCTCGTTAAAAGGAATATAATACGCCGCGCGTCGTTTTATAACTTGAATTTAATTTGCACATGCGCAGTTGAAACCGTGAAATGACTTATTAACCAGTAATTCGCTACTTTATTTTTTACCAATCAGCTATGTTCATTGGCATGGGTGGCCATGAAAGATATTGCCATCAATTAATAGAGGCTTACCTGCAAATAGTTTTAAAAATATAATGTATATTAGTAAGTGATTTCTTGCAATAAACCAAAGTAAACGTTTCGATCCATTAGTTAATAAACCATTTTACGTTTTCAACTGCGCATGTCCAAGATCAAGGTCAAGTCATAGAAACGGCACCGCGGCCGTATCCTTGCGGCGGCGTGTGTGGTGAATTGATTTGAGAAATTAACTCACCGCACCGTCACAAGGAAAGACCTTACGGCCGCGCTGCTGCTTCTGTGACTTGAACCTGATCTCCGACATGCGTAGTTGAAACCGACTGCTACGTACCTATGATGATACAACAGACAAGAGCGAACGATGTCAAAGAGAGAGAGAGAGAGAGAGTTTAATGGTATTGCTAACCATGATTACAGAAAACCATATCAAAACCGAAAAGGTACCTTTTATCATTTCTTACCACAGGCAATCATGAGGGCCTTGGTACTTCTGGTGGTGACTTTAATGGTAGCTGACGTGTGGGCTACTCATTATCGTGGAGGTACGTTTTACTGGGAGACACTCGGAAGTAAAAAGGTATGTTTTTTTTTATTTTTCTAGAGTTAGATTTTGACAAAATAATGCTTGATTACATATTGCCAATTGTCTTACAAAGTAAGTTGGGTGTACAAAAATATATGAGTCACAGACTAACGATTATGGACACCAAATTAATGTAGCTATCCTAAAATATGTTGTGGTATTTCAGTAGCCTAAATCTTATATAGGCCTAAACGATTTTTCATTAATCTTAATCGTAATCGTAACAATACCGCCCCATTTCTTAAAATCACACATTGGCGCCTTCTAATGAGGAAACTCTTTAACGACATTAAATGTTGCCTTAACACCCAGATTTTTAATTTTTAAAATAAATCTATGACGGGGACGCCAACAAATTCCTTGGAAATTCCAAATAAATGACATCCGTACCACCCAGTTTTTTATCATAAGCCTTTACTCAGTTTGACAGACACTCGAGAAGTTAAGTGAGATGTGAGCAACACTTGTGGAAACCATATTGATGACATGACAAAATCTTGTTAATCCCAGCGTAAGTTAACAAGCAATCTTGAAATATACGCTCAAGCCATTTAACCGCCCGGTTTTGGACATGGACACTAGGCGATGGTTATTACTTGTTTACTTTACTTGTTTACTTGTGTCCCTCGAAGCCTTGATCAGCATATGAAACTTCATAAACTTTAGGCTCAAAGGGAGATTGAGGCAAAGCAAAACTATACTTGTAAGCCCCTCTTTAAGGTCAAATCATATTGTACAAACGGTGCAAATTTCAGTGGGTGACCATTCCATGCCTCGTTAAGCCTACTTTTAAATGAATTTACAGTACTAGCCGAAATAACAGAACCAGACAAACTATTCCACACAAGTACAACTTGCAAAGAATTTTTTTCTCTTAAGTTAATCCTCGGTCGTTGAAATTTTAATTTATATGAGGCAAGTCATGGCAAAACCACCAAGTTGTCGCACAGGAAGTTATTGAGAAATAAGCAAATAAACAATAGGAAATATAAAAAAACACAAAGGAAATTTGTATATATTTTGTCCAATAACTTCAGTTACAGATGCCCGATTTTGATAATTGACCCCTCATTTTAAAGCTTATGTAAAGTGTAACATGGCTATAACAAAAACTCAATTTTCAATTTTCCTACAACTTGATGGTTTTGCCATGACATGCCTCATATCTTGTCCACGAGTTCTTGAATCAACATCAAATTGGGCACAAAAGTATTACCTGAGACTGATTCAAAACCTCGAATGATTTTGAAAACTTGAATCACGTCTGCCCTATGACGCCTAAATATTAACGTTGGTAGATTCAATATAACTAATTGCTCAGTATATGTAAATTTACGTAGGCCAGAAATTATTCCAGAAGTTCTTTGTTGGACTTTTTCAATAAGATCTTAATCCCTTTTATTTATTGGGTTAACAACTGTAGTACAGTATTCCAACATGGGTCGTATCATTGATTTATACATTTTAAGAAATCCAGCCTTTCTAAGGAATTTAAATGAACGGTATATCATACCCAATTCCCAATTTGCCCTTGTACATACATCTGTCACATGTAAACTAAAAGTCAAATTAGAGTAAAAAATAACACAAACAACACCCAAATCCCTCTCAATTCCACCTCAGATACCAAATATCCTGATATCTCATATAAACAGCAGGGATTTTTTTTAACCATAATGAAATACTTTTCATTTTTGTTCGTTAAATGGAAGTTGCCACACCTTAGACAACTCCGAGTCTTTATCTAAATCTCTTTGCAATAAAACAGAACCATCAATATTATTTACTATAACTTAGTATCATCCGTGAACAAAGAAGTTGGACAAACCATTAACAAAAATAGGAAAAAAGACTAGGGCCAATAACACTTCCTTTTGGAATTCCACTTTTAACAACAATTGACGAAGATAAAGTATTCCTATTTAATCTGGCATTTTGAGTACGATCTCATAGAAATTCTTAAAATTCTTCAATCTAATATAGGACCATTATACCCACGTTTTGTAATTTAAAAATTAAACGTTGATGGGTGCACTATCAAAAGACTTTTTAAAGTCAAGGTATACGTAATCAAAACCATCAGAATTAAATTTTGGGTTCAATTTTCTAAAATTTCAAGCAATTGTAATGCACATGACCGTCCTTTTCTGAAACGATACAGCTCATTAGACAACAAATTATTAGATTCCAAGTAATTAATTAATGTGTATGTTATAATGCGTTCCATTAATTTACCAACCACAGACGTAAGACTTATAGGTCTATTGTTTGAGGGATCACATTTATCCCCTTTTTTAAACAACGAAACCACTATAGCTCTTTTTCCATGAACTTGGAACAGAACCATCCTCAAACAAACGTGTAAATAAAATACTTAATGGATGAGCAATAAAATCTTTCATTTCAAAAAGTACCCTTGGATGGAGATCATCAGGGTCTGCAGAATTCTCAATATTAAAGCCTGATTAATGTTTGTAAACCTCATCTTTAGAAAACAACACATGAGAGAAATTCGACTCGGAAACACAATAAACATCAGAAATATCTGAAAGGTCTTCGTCACAAAAAAACACTACCAAAGAACTCAATTAACACTCTGAGCCTTACTATCATCATCCACAACTTTGATTCCATTGCAATTAATCAAATCTAGAATTCCAGATAAGATATAAAGCTAGGAACGAACATAACGCCAAAAGGACTTCTCATTAGATTTAGATTCCTCGGCGATTTTATTTCCAAATTCAGATTTAGTAGATCTTATTAACTTAACCGTATCATTTCCTTATTTTAGTTAAAAACTCCCATTCTGAATGGTCGACATTTGAATTTTTTTGCCTTAATAAATGTTTTCCAAGCCCTATTTTTAGACTTAATAGAATGTTCAATTTGTTTTGTCATCCAAAGAGGATTAAAATTTTCAATGTTTTTTTTTCTCATAGGAATACAATTTAATACACCTTTATTAATAATTTTTACAAAAATATATCAAGAGTCTGGACCGGCCTTATCCAAGAACAGATCATTCCATTTTACTTTACAATTAACGTAATCACCATGATTGTTATTAGAAATATTTAAGAGAGAATTGAACATCATGTGATCACTTCTAAGGGAGGCGCCTGTAAAACGCCACAAACAGTGTCCTCAGTTTTTAAATACCAAATCAAGAAGATTCGAGTGTTCACCTTCCTTATGACGTGTTGACTCATATACATGTTGATATAAAAAAAAACAATCATTAACTGTGTCACAAAAAATATTTGATCAATTCGCCATCTGCAATAGTAACATAACCAAAATCCCATTTAATGCTTTTATAATTAAAATCTCCCACAATCACTAAATTATCACAGGGGAAATTTACTGCCTCATCAATTAACATACAAAGTACATTATTATTTTCTTGAGACCCTGAATCACTTCGATATATACACCTAGATAATAATTTTTGTTAGCTCCAATTTTAATCCAAAGAGATTCTTTAAAATTACAACCAACAATAATTACTTGCTTTGCAGATAAACCATTACGAATATAAAAATTCCTCGACCCGACTTCAAATTCTTTTCAGCAATAAACAAATTCAAAAAAATTGTTGCGACAGTTGAAGTAAATAATTTTTGGGAAAGATTTCTATAAATGCTAAAATATCAACCTTCTCATCAACCAAACGCAAAATTCACTTTTCTTGTTTAAAAAATTATCACAATGTGTTACCATACATAAAGAATAACTAGCATTTTCTTGCTTATTACCAGTTTTGTTATTACAATTAATTGAAACGACGAAAATTACGGACACTCTTTATTTCCTATTATTCGAAGTTCATTCTCACCATTCTCTGTACACTTTACCAACTCGTCTTTCAATTTCCTATAGGCTTCTCTCTCTCTCTAATGGTTCTATCATTACTAATTAAAACATTTTTCTTAATTAAGTTAATTTTCTTAATCTTTAAAGATATTGTTTAAGGCTCTCTTATGCATAACTTGATCACCTCGCAGGCCAACTCTAAAATGTGCCCTTACACTCGAAGCAATATCCAACCCAAAATCAACAATTTTAAGATCTAAATCATGCTTATTCCTAACTTCAGAAATACTACTATCAGACTCATCTAATTCATAGAGCATTAGGTTGGAACGTCATTTTTTAATCTCTTTTTCATCCTCAAATTTATCATTGATAATTTTAATCAATTCCTCTTTATCCGAAGCCCAAGTTTCTAATTTATCTACTTTCTTTTCCAGTTTATCCAACTTAACATTTATTTCACTGCCTTTATCACGTTTTAACTCGTGAATCTCATTAGAATTATTACCTACAGACTCCTGTAACTATCGAATACCAGGTGTCATTTCTTTTTGACTAGAATTTATAGTTTTCAGCATGCTCAACATATTTGAGGCCTGGGGCTTAAGTTACAAATTCTACAATAATATTCTACACTTCCATCGGACTGATTAACAAGCCAAAGTGAAGCTTTACTAACATCTTGGCAAGTTAAATGAAAATAAAAATCACAAAACTTCCATTGGATGGTACTGCTAGGCCTACCACTATCCAAATCAACCCCCTTCTGGCAATTACCATAAATCAGTGCCTTTGCCTTACCTCCCGCGTCAGACATGTCTAAAAACTAATCTGACAAAAATCACAACAATCTCAACAAATCGAACCACAAATGTTTGCACTGAACAATCCTGAATACTTCCAGAATCTATTACAATAACAATTTCACCACTAAACCATGAATTTCACATTCAAAAACTTATTTAAAATCTTTACAACTACTTGAAAAAAACATGTCTGCCCGCGCTGAACAGCGCCCTCTATTACATGCAGATCTATACTTTTTTTGTGTATGGGCGACACGTGTCGAGCTCAGCCCTACAGTACAGCCATAAACATTGCAATTAAGTAAATAGCAGCTGTATATATCCAACATGGCTGCCAAAATGGCCGCCAAATTTAAATATTTTTTTATAAGTCACAGAATGTCATTATTATTATCATAATATAAATATTTGGGATAGGCATACTATTATTTCAAAGGTCAAGAGAAACATAGGGACAGCAACCACCAGTGAACTATTGTACAACTAAATCCACGTTACTACCAAAATGGTCGCCGAATTATAATAACGACCACAATTGCCATAATATACCGTGTACAGTGTTTTTTTATGTCATACCCAGAAAAAGTTTATCCACTGTATGATTGGTAGTCCAAATTAACATACAGCACCTAGATTTAAGCTCACCCATTTGAAAGGATAAACAAAATATTTTCCTCTTTGTACATAGTAATTTAATCTTCTACTGATAAGCAAAACATTATAACCACACTATATTAAAGGGATCTTACAAAGTATCATAACTGCATTAAGAGTAGAGTGTACGAAATAAAAATGAAGCTGTGCTATTGATCAGTACATCGCCAAATAGTATTTTCCACGCCCATCAGTTGATTGATCTGACTTTATGGCACTTGAAAAAGATAAATTGCTCCTTTTCTGCTACTTTCAAACTTCCTGATTGAACATAGTCTGATTGATAATTCAACTATTGTAGTTTTAGACTGGTTCACTAAAACGGGCACTGTCAAATTATCTCATTTAGATTTAGGTTAAGGATACAGGGGCCGCGGATTCAGCCAAGCTGAATGAAGGGGCTTTGATAACTTTGTATTTTTTAGGTGTTTAGGGTCCTACCTATGTCAATTTTCAAACAAAATGCATTCTCGGAGTATAAGAGAGGCAATTTTGGAAGATAATTTATTGCAAACAATGAGTCTTAAGTTTAAATAACATTCGTCCAATTCAAAAACTGAGAGGAGTGCTGGGTCGGGTTGCCCTCCACCCCCTTGGATCCGCGCCTACGGATACACTACTTGCATTACATGCAGTAACCGGATGTGACAGCATGCGACAGTTAAATTTCCCAATGGAAAGAAGAAATCCGAGAAGGCCATCCTGTAGCACTGATTGTCTTGACAAGGGCTGTTTTGAAGAAAACAGGTACAACAACAGAATGAGTTATGTAAGATAGGGTATTCCTGCGATCGATACATGTAACTGCTGCTTGAGTCATGTTGATTCGTATTGGTCACATGATAAGCTTGCCACTAACATTAGGTTATGCACAATTTATGAGCTCAGAAAGTGTGTTGAATCAAGCACACTTGCCACATCCTGTAATTCTCCCTGTTACAGAAATGGGATGGATGAACACTGATGGTCCCTTAGTACCTCAACTAATTTTCCCTACTTCATGATACCAAAAGCGTGCAGAGAAATAACTTCGTTTGGTTGTATGAACGGATCCTTAGCCAACGCCGCAATTACAGAAATATTTGTATAGATTGCACAGAGACATGGAACTGCAGGAGACTTGGGAAGAATTTTTGAGAATAAACATAAAGACTATAAAAAAAACGCAGATTTCATTACTGACACCACAAAATATAATAGGCAATTCTACCTCTCCAATTTCTCATTTAGAGGCCTGTAATTTCAATAAAGATTTTAAAATATTGTGGGACAGCTGGTATTATTATTCGGTAGTCATTTTGGTATTTCTGCTGTTGCTATTTGCTAAATTGATTTTCTGTCGATTCATTGTATGACTCTATCTATTAATGATTGTATAAATCCAATAATTTTTTATGTGAAATATTGTGTGATTTTATGCAAAATATTAAATTTTGGTGACCATTTTGACAGCCATCGTGGATTTCCGCAGATGCTAATCGTTAAATTGAAGTTTTGATCGTTCCAGTGTATACATGGATCTTTTTAATAATAATAATATAGATTCAAAATTGTTATTCCGTATGAAATATTATGGGCTTTTGGTCAAATATTCAAAATTGGCGGCCATTTTGGTGGCCATCTTGGATTTCTGCAGGGGTTAATGGTTGAATTGACGTTTTGATGGTTCCACATGGATCATTTTAATAATAATAATATAGACTGCTCAAAATTGTTATTCCATATCAAATATTGTGGGCATATGTCAAATATTAAAATTTGGTAGCCATTTTGACGGTCATCTTGGATTTCTGCAGGTTCTAATGGTTGAATTGAAGTTTTGATAGTTCAAATGTATATATGGATCCTTGTAATAATAATACTCAACATTGTTATTCCATATGAAATATTATGGGCTTACGATCCAATAATTCAAATTTGGCGGCCATTTTGGGAGCCATCTTGGATTTGGAGGCTTTCCGTTCACTTGAACTTCGTATACACCAGATTTCAATTCAGCACCCATCAAAAGCCCCATAATGCTTGTATGCCAAAAATTAACACGATTTGCTTTTGGAAGTAATATTTTCTGGAAATTGACCCAGTCTAATTAACATGTATCCTAGCTGGGCCACTAGATTTGTTACGACGTAACATTTTAAGTATATTTCTAACATCTCCCACTTCAAAGGCAATATCGTAGATGGCTTGAGTGGGAGGAAGATCAAAGGGTAAATGAATTAAAAGAAAAATCCATATCATCCATTAAGATACAATTTTCAATTTCAATACAATCAATAGAATCAATAATTTTGTCTAAAGTTATTGTTCTATCGCGTTCAGCTCGCTAGAAACTCCAACAATTAGTGTTTGATTTATTGAGAAATCTCGACCCATAAAATAGTCCTATCTGTATCTCCTTGGTTATAAAATGTTGGATTCAGATTGGATTTAATTAAAATCAAAACCTCACCATTTTCATCTTTTTGTCTGGAAAACACAAAAGCAAATGTTGAGATACTTTTTCCGTATACAGAAATAAGATATGCAAATACTGCACAATTTCTATGCACCAAGATAGAAGTACTGACTATTTTTTCTCCTTTCCATTTCCTTGAAGAATTATTTCTAAAACAAAATTTAGGTAATTCTTAATTTACCCATAAATAATATATAATTTCTTCTGGTTTTCCCCTAATTTCAAAACAAAATCAATTATTTCATGGAGATGTAGCCGTATCCGTGAGATGCAAAGCATCATTCTCGATTCTTGATAGCGTCCTTAACTATTTGACGTCCTTTCTTTATTTTACAATTGCGATTCGCTTCTCTTTTTTTTTATTCATTTCTCAATTTAATATCATCTTTTCTCTGAGGAACTGTTATTATGAGAAATTAGATTTGTTGCAGATCTTAGACCTGATGTTTTCAAAGATGTCATATATTTTAAATTAGATAGAAAGCCTACCTACCTACCAATGTCTTTCCCAAGCATGTAATTTGAACTGGTTCCTCTTCAAATCCTTACTATTGGATATGCGATTTACTGTGTACTTCTGGTCGTAATTTTCTGGGACTCCCGTTAATTGCATGTTTTTTCCCCAATTTCGATAGGTTCCTTAAGATTTAACTTATTGTTTATTGTAGAAATGTCATTGGAGTGACCTATCGTATGATGTTTTAAGATTGGAGTTTCATAGGAGTTGACTTTCTTTATCAACCATCTCAACATAATTCGAATCTAAGTATTATGGCTTGGCAATATATTTGTGGTTTTTTCCCGATCCTAAAGTTTTTTTTTTATTGAAAGTAGGGTTTCTTCTCTACAATAATTAGAACAGAACTATTGCACATAAAGTTAACTCATTATAGAATATTCCGATCGATCCATATGCATATAAGAAAAACGACACCCGTCACATTGTTCTAAGCAGAATATCCTCATCACTAGTAAATATAATTTTATATTTGCAAATCCATGTTGAATATGCAAGGGCGCATCTAGAGGTGGGGCGGGGGTCGTTGGTGGGTGTCGATATCACCCCCCTAAAACTTTGATTAAACGATATTTTTCCAGTAAAAGCGTGATAATGTGAAGAAATATATTGTAGTAAGCCCTATTGCATGAATTGTAAGCCAGCCATCATTAGTAATGCAGACTAGTACTCAGTTTTGCAACATCTATTTCAATACTATCAGCTCTTCGAATGTCTGTATAAAGACGACATCGCCAATGACAAAATTACGGACATGTGTCTAAAACCAGTCCAAACCTATTACTGTGACAGTCAACCAAACTTATTAAGGTAAGCTTCTAGGTGTGAAACTATGTATAATTGTCTCAAATTCCCCAGCGTGTATGTCGGGGACGGAGAGTCCAGAGGCAACCCAGCAGGGGGTTTATAATGAATCGGGTAAACTTAATTCTCTAGCAACCCAATTCTTGTGAACTCCCACTACGTGTAATAAAGATAAAATTAAACATACTATTAAAACATCTAATAAAATTATGGGTACAATGAATGACCATTTTAATGTAGTAGATATATATGAGAAACAAACCTTAAAGATTGTCTAACATTGCTAAAGAATGATCACATCCTTTAAACAGTAGGTTTTACAAATCTGGTAGGTTAAGACCAGTCGGTACTAAAGCTCAGATCCAGATTTTCTTTCGTACCGAAATCAATTCATTTAATAAATACCAATTTTAAAAGGTAACTTAAAATTAAATTACAGGAATCCAAATAATGGAAATGTTTGATAATAATTTTTAGGCCTACTGTATATGCAAAGCATAATTATACTTTTCAAGGATAGGTCTACTGTATAATGTATATTTATTTCTGATGCTTTTAGATTTTATGTGCGGTTCGAGGAAGTAAAATTTCAATTTTACCTTGTATTTTTTTACCAATAAAATTACTTTGAACTTTGAATTTAATTATGATGATGTTTAGGCGAGACAATTTAATAATATAGAATAACCTAAGCGTCTCTAAAAATGCATAAATGACACTCGTTTCCGTTTGTCAGAACCATTAAAAACCTGCCTTTTGGCCTCTCTATGTTAACCTGGGGTATTCACACACAATATTACTTCAAGATTATTACTGTGGAGGATTCTGATTTCGGTAGGTATTATTGTAATTTGTTGATTGGTGATGTTATCAAAATAGCATATTGGTAAAGCTATGGAAATACTCTTTGTGACTGTAAGCACTAGTCTGTATTATTAATGATATGTGGTTAACAATTCATACAAAACTATAATATATGCCTATTACTTCACATTGTGAATCATAATTTTAGGGTATAAGGACCCATCGGCTTCACCTTACCCCTTCTGCGCCATCGCCTTCGATTGCGCTCCTGATGTCTGTCTATCTCACCATCTGCCCATGGTTCTCATTTCGCTCACTGTCTATCATACTGGTTTAAACTGAACATGATTTCTTCACTTTAATTTGTGTTACCCTTTCCTGTATCTGTACGGTTTGAGGTGAGCAACATACATGCCTATATCTATTCCAATGTATTACAATTGTTCATGTATGTAGTTATGGTAGAATATGATAATGGTCCAGATTTACTAAATATTCAACACCAATATTTATTGACAGATCCGTATCTATTGGCGTTTGGCATTCGAACGGAATAACCAGTTTTCTGAATACTACTGTAAGAAAAACGGCGATTTCCTCAAATCTGAGGGAACTCTTGCCCTAACCTGTATCGACTGTGCTTTCAACAACAACATTCTGTCGCCATTGCCCCTTGAATGTAGTTTCATTTCAAAAAAGATGAGGTGGAGTCTTTTAGATGGATACGTCGACTATGAAGCAGACCGCGAATCATTCACTATAGGGTGAGTATTTAAATTATTATTTCCTATAATTATGTTGGAAGTTGAGGCATGACTGTGTCAACAATGTGAATGTGAATGTAAAAACTAAAACAATACTTCAGCTCCATCATGATTACAATTAATAATCATCATTTTTCGGCTGCAGCGCAGGCGACTACAAGATTTCTCCAGCTTCTCCGATCTTGAGCCATTGTTGACATTTGGCCTGGATTTAGCATGCTGTCCATATATCCTATAAGGCGTTGGACGTATTTCAGGAACAGAGTTCTTGGTCGTCCTTGTTTCCTCCTGCCATGAGAAGGAACAT
>JAOTQE010112232.1:0-13142 GCA_025631205.1 Nesometra sesokonis
GTGCGCCCCCCCCCCCCTTTCGGCGGATCCTGGATCCGCCCCTGCATCTAATTTAATTTTCTCGTTTTTCTTGTGGGCAAACCTTAATATTGTTATACACGATGACCGTCAACTCTTTTGGAGTCCAATGTGTGAGGCATCTGCCAGGTACCAAGTACCCATCTGATTCCCACCAGCAAAAAAAATACAACTTGTCCTATTTTGCTATTGTTATGTATCAAACCGTATGTTGTAGTTGTTGTATAGTTTTTCGTTAAAATTGTAATCGTTTATACCATTTTCCTCTCAACTTGGGGTTTCTGAAGCATATGAGTCCGATAGTATATACATTTTTACAAATTCTTCTAATGCGTGAGAAAAAGTAACGTATGAGTGAGACCTCCAAAATGGGTTTTCATGCGTGAGAGTTCGCTTGCGTAAGAGTTGGCAGAGCATGATGACCACATAGGTCCATGCTGTACCTTCCATTCAATTATCACTCGATTTGAGCTTGTTTTTCAAGTATGCCTAATATTTTTAGTTGACTGAGATTTGACAGGCCGTTTCTTGGTGATGACTCCTCTCTCGGTTACGCATTGGTTATGCTGGACTATCATTTCAAATTTCTGGCAGCAGTAACGTCTGTAAATTTTCCCATTGGTAGATGTGTCATTCGCAAAGTCCAATAAATTACGCATGTGGTAGAGTCAAAGGCAGGGGCGGGGGAAGGTTTTCGGATGGGGGACGAGTTTCAATTTTTACCTACTCCTTCCCCCCCCCCCCACCTCGGAGCTATACGAAAAAATAACATGCTGTCTCCTATCATTTTGTGTTAGTCTGCTCATTTTTCTTCTGAGGGGTTTTCATGGCTAATAAATGCATATAGTTGCGTGTTGTTTTTATTGTTTTAGGCCTCTCAATGGAGGTATTCGGTGCCCTAGCTGATAATCATACGAAAAAATAAAAGTCAATCTATCTAATTTTGTTGACAATGTGACATTTCATGGGAACTGTTCCCAACCCCCGAGTTATCACTGGGGACGCTTCCCCTCTATCACAGATCCCCCATCTCTTCCGCCGCCAATGGAGGAATGTCAAGTGGCAAAGCCAGTTTTTCACAATAGGTATAAACATGGAAATTATTTTTTTTCATATTTTGTTCATCACAAACACAACTTTCATATTACATTAATATAATGATAAAGAAATGATTAAAACGTGCAATATAAAATTACCCAGCATAGTAACAGTATACTGATAATTTGAAATACAGTTTTCTGTTAAAACTTACTTTCTTTTAAACTACAGAAGTATGCTAGGAGAGATGGTGGATTTGTTCGGACATTTTTACCACGATAACTAAAATTCTCTAAGGACCCGGACTAATTATTATTGTTGTTTATATTATTCAGAAAATCGAAACCGGTGAAATCCGATAAACTAAGCATTAATCTGGTAACTACGGCAGATAGGCCTATGGATTTCGCAATTAATGTGTACAATTTGAGAAGGACGGATAATATGCATAATACAATAGAGTACGCAAGGAAATCACCAGTCGAAACTAGGCCTGCAAAATTGAAGGTACCAACACTATCAGACGTTGATACATCATCTCTTTCTAATGAAGACAACAGCAGACACGTTCATTGGGAGATAGAGAATGCGGGGGATGGTGATTTACTGACAAGCAAAGCGAGTAATATTCAGTCGCTGGCATTTGTACAGTCTTCTAAACAAAGTTCAGTAGGCCAACAGAATATTTCTAAAGCATGTGTGATTCTGTAAAGCAAAATAAGCACGATTTGTTTAATATACTATAGCTCTACTATTTACTAGAGAGAAACACGACAATGAGGGAGTCAGAACAGTCAGTTGAAATTTTGGCCATACAGTTGAAGTAAGTGGACACCCTCGGGTCTGAAAAAGTGTCCTCTTACGGGAGGTGTCCGCTTACGAGAATTTCGGGCGATAGAGGCCAATGTTGTAAATTTATGTATAAGCCCTTTTGTCTCATATTTCACGGCCTTTTCAACACAAATGTCTAGACACCACATTCTATATTTTAATAAATATTGTCTATCATTTTAAAGTTTAGTTCAGTAATATGATTCTCAGCCATTACAGAATAAGGGCAATTTTATATAGAAATTTGTATTCGTTGTACAGAAAAATCACTAAATTTTCCATAATGTCCGCTTAAGGGAGGTAAATTAACATACAAAAAATCTAAATTTAAAGGCAAAAAGTGTCCGCGTCCGCTTACGGGAGGTGTCCGCTTACGGGAGGTACCACATGCACTGATTAGATAGGAAGAACAAACGGGTTTTTGAAGTAGTGTCCGTTATGGAAGGTGTCCGCAAAGCGAGATTCAACTGTATAACAAATGCCAGATGACGAGCTTGTTATCCATTGTATATTACTTTACATAACAGGAGGAAACTAAGTTAACCACATGAAGCAAATCGTATGGAAAGCATGTTGAATCAACAGGGGCGCAGCCAGGATAGAATGAAAGGGGGGTCATCAGTGGTGGCGACAGGGCGGGGCATGGTCCCAACTCGGGAGGTCCGGGTGGGCGTGGTTGCCGGTTTGGTTTTGATGAGCAAAACAAAAATATATATATCATTTCCTCCTCGTTTTTTTTTATTGAAATAGATTATGCGAATTTGAGTTTCAGTCTGCATTTTTAACAATGGCTGGCTTACATTTCATGCTACACTATAATATTCTTCACATTATAACTTTTTTTACTAGAATTTTTTTTTCTCTTAAAATTGTAGGGGGTCCTGACCCCACCCCTCTGGCTGCCCCCCTGATCAACTATCAGCAGTTTCTCAAGATATCAATATCAATAGCTGGAGAAAACTCTTGTACCCACAGCAGAAAGATGATCTCTGTCTTATTATTGTAATAGTGCTCATTAAGAATACTGTATGCTTGCACAGTACTGTGCATGGAAACTGCTTGATAAAAGGAAACAGCGATTAAAATAGTGGTGAGGATTTGGATTGACAACCCTGACGTCTATAGCTCAGATCGATTCAGGCGAATGAAGCGCGCAACCTCTACTGCACTGATGCTGGGAAGACATCTGATAGTCATTAAAGATGTATTGTCACCTGTAAAATGACAAAAAAATGGATTTTGAAAATAACTTGCTTATTTTAAAGAAATACCTAAGTTATAATCATGACACTTAGTGTATTTAAAAAATATTTACCCACAGTTTTGCATATTGTTACATGCTAAAAAATAGACAAAAACATCGAAAAGGCTGGAAGCCTCTTAAATTTTGGTCATTTTTCCCTGTAAAAATCTTATTAAACCATTTTTAAATACAGAAATTTCTAGTGTTAAGTTCTCAAATTTGATGTTACTTTGATATGAGCAAATTAATTTCAAAATTAATGTTGATTATGTTTTGATAATTTTCAAGTGACAATATATCTTTAACGTAAATTTGACAGTTGCATTAGTACTTTTAATGGGAAACTCCGAGGCTAAAATATCTATGGATAAATCTATAGAAAAATTAGTTGTGACCTAACAGATAAAATTTCACAGATTGGTGAGACATTCCAAAGTAACTTCCAAGTAAAAAGTGAGTATACTACTCAAATTACATAGTGATAAAGAATATGAATATTACATATTTTGAAAGGGCTGTGTTTAAAAACTGAAAGCACATCATAAAACTTCCATAACTGGAAAGATTAGTCAATTTCACATAAGAACAGGTGCGGTAATTTATAAAGTGAGTGATTTTTTATGTCGTTTTCAAATACAACCCTTTTAAAATGCGTATTTTTCCTATTAATACTAGGCCAACTTTTCATTTAGTACCAACTTTGGAAAGTGTTTTTTTTTTTTTTATTATTTCATTGTCCAAATATATTGAAAGTGAGGTCATACTAACTTCTAAAGGTATATTACACATTTTACCCCAGGGTTAATCCATCGCATTGTAACATCTTCAAAATGCAATTTTAAAACAAACCGTACTTAGAGTGTATAATTTAAAATGTTAAAATGTAGCTGGAACTTATAAACATTGGTCTCATTTAGCAAACTCTCTGTTCTGCACAAGTCTTCCGAGTACCGACGGTATCTTCCGACTCCGTTGTTTGCGTTTTGTTGTATAGAAAGTAAGAATTTATGTAGGATCCTTATTTCATTTTCTAACATTTCCAATCCAGTTAAGTTGTTGCTGGTCAACATTAATGGTTGACTATCTAGTTATTTTGTTAAGATCTGCATTACTAATCACATAACACCAGTCCATATAGCTATCTCTTCTTAAGAGGATGATTTGGTGGCAGTGGCGGCCGGCTTCAGAGTTTCTCCGACAGAACGGCAACGTTTGTCATGAAATTACTTATGTATGGTACACATATTTTACGTTGTCAATTGGTGTATATAGGCCTAATTTGATTAAATTTACTTCCATTTATTGTTAAATCAGAAACTTTTATGCAAATGTTAGGCGCAATTTCGCCGTCAAGTAACGCGATTTGATTGGTTGGATTCTGTTTATGTACTTAAGGCGCTTCCATGGAATTGTACTCAAACGCAAATTTTTCCCGACGAAATCTACAATTTCTCCCAGACAGAGGGAGGGGAAGGTTTCCGACGGGGGATGTATCCCTTATCCTCCCCTCCCGTATCGCTGCCAGACGTTTGATGGACAGACTCTTTACCACAGTAAATTAAAACAAGTCTGAATGAGAAAATAAAATGTGTAGGCCTATTGTTTCTTCGGTGATAATGTCTTATTTTGTCCTATAATTGTTCTTCATCTTTCAGAACCGAATCCGAACCTATGTTTCAAAAACTAAATCTTAAAATTAGGAAATCCATAAACTTCAATTTTCAATATGTTCATAATTTATTACCGACAATTATTTTTGTTTTATACTTGTCAAATAAGTAATACTTATTGAATAATAAATAATCATAAACTACACTGTTCTTTAAGACTCGGAAAAGCAAATAAGTCGATTTCAGTATCCCTTTCAGGTGTCATACAGTTTAGTAATTTAGATGACATTAATACCATATTAATGTCATACCATTTATGGTTTTAGAATACATGGTTAAATATTTTACAAATCATGCAATCATTGGTTTAAAATACTTTAACGTTCTGGTTTTTTTTTCATCGGGATTCAAGATGAGACAGGTTATATAATATTTCTAGTGTTGATTTCTAATGATTGTATTACTTTATTTAGCCATTGTATCGTTTCTTCTATTAAAACCATTACGGATATATTGGATTTAATTGTTTTGAAAAAAATGTTCAATAGCACACAGTACTTCGTTAATTGGTGGATGTCAAGTAAAAACACTGTTGTAGCAAATGAGATAATATTAAAGATGTATTGTCACTCAAAAATGACCAAAAAAGTCATATCCATTAATTTTGAAACTAACTCTCTCAAATTAAAGTATCATCAAAGTTATGAACTTGAGAATAGAAATGACTGTATTTAAAAACTGTTTACTGAGATTTTTACACTAAAAAGTTACCAAAATTTTACAGGCTTCCAGCCTTTTTATGGATTTTTGATCATTTTAAGCATTATAATAATGCAAAGTAAGAGTAAATATTGTTTAAATATTGTAATTTTTGGTGGAATTATCATAATTTATAAAGTCAATTTCAGAATAATTTTTTTCTCTTGTTTTTCAGGTGACAATACATCTTTAAATAATATCACACTTGTAAAATTTAAAATGATGTTTCAATTATCAACAACGGACATCTATAACTGAAATTATAAAAAAAAATATATATACAAACATTTCCTTTGTATTTCTTTATATATCCTGTAGTTTTTCTTATTTCTCAATGACAGTTGTTTTTCTATGATCGCCCCATATGCTATTTTTTTCAACCATAATAATACAAACCAAGTTTTTCGTTTACAAACCGTGTTTCCAATAGCATGCTTTGAAATCAATACAAAATATGAACTTACCGACCGAAAGACAGACAGACAACCCGACCGATACTTGAAGACATCTAAAATGAAAATTATAAACGTGATCGTGGTTTCCATGGAGAGCCGTGAATTTAAAAAAATACTTAACTTTAAAGCGTTATTTATTTTAATAACTGTTCGGTTTGTGATTTTATTTTTAAAAGATAGTAAACTAATTTTAGCTTTTTCTGTATGCTGTCTGTATTTGTTTAGCATTGGTGCATTGTCACGAAAACAAACAGAGATATACAAATAGATGACTTCTGTGCCGCTTATATGACATCTGATTTTAATGAGATACAAATCAGTGCCAGTTTTAAACTACAAATATTTAAACTGCTTTGATAACCAGTAATATAATAATTGTGTATTGAGTCGGCGTTGGGTAAAGGTCACAATATTGAGCCAACAGTTAGTCCTAGAATCATTGTACCAGTCAAAAATTACCGGCACCATGTCAATGAAAACGAGTGCATTAATTGCTGCACTGACGGCGTGTATATGCTACTATGTACCAACTTGGTTCGATAAAGATCTACCGGTAGTTGTGGGTGGGTACACCGCACCAGGATTTGAGACGTTGCTTGATGTAATGAGGTAAGTAATGAAGATCCATTTGTTGGCGCGAAGGATGTGGTACCGGTATTAAATCAGGCGGTATGCACCATATACCTTTATAATTACGTCTTGACTCAATATTTAACGGTAATAATATTTTTAAAACAATCATCATTTAACTAAATTGGATCTAGAACCTTTAGCCGAATCCCATTTGGTCGACCTATAGAGGCCAAAATGTTTTAGGCGTTATGTCTTTTCGGAAAAAAATACTTTCGGCCAATCTTTCATTCGGCCAATCGTCCATTCGGTGAGAAGTCTTTCGTCTAATTTCGGCGAACTGAACGTACGGTGAAAGTCCATCTTGAGAAACTCCAGGTCGGTGAACTGCCTGTCGGCCAATTGTGGGTCGACCAAAATGTCCTTCAGTCATGGTCGGCAATAGTGGCGTCAGCGGGGGGTGGGGGAGTCAGAGCCCCCCGTCGGGGAAGGCTGGCTGCCCCTTCGGGGAATATTGATCATTACCGTCGTGGAAAAGCAAAAGAAATATATTTATAATCGCTCCTAAAAATAAGAAATAGACGTGAAAATGGGCCAAAAATGGAGAAATGACGCCTTTTTTCATCAAAACCAAACCGTTGACCACGTCCACCCGGACCTCCAGAGTTGCCCCCTCCCCCTTTCGAATACCATGGCCCCCCGTCGGGAAATCCTGGAGCCACCACTGATGGTCGGCTTTCGTCCCGTCCAGACCTTAACCCGAAACAAAATCAAGTGTCTATTTATTGAGCTTAATTAAGCCTGTTAACTCATCTCAAAATCTACCCCCTTGTAAGCCATTTTGATGTAAACAAGATAATCGTTTAGTTCATTGAATCAGGCGCGGATCCAAGGGGGCGCAAATGGGCCCCACCCCTATTATCGTCAAAACGTAGTTGCGCCCCCTTCTATTAGGTGCGCCGGGTAAAACAATTACCTGGAAAACCAAAAATACGTTTAAATAGGGCAATAGGGCACCAAATTTGGTAAATGAGCTTTTTTTTTTAGCTCTTCAGGATAAAGTTGGCAACCACACCCACCCGGAGTGGTAAAATGCGCCCCCACTTTCGGTGAAGCCTGGATCCGCCCCTGAATTGAATGGTGTGAATAACGTTATTTTGGGGGACTTTGCTAGCAATATTTGCCTTTCTATACGGCATTTTTTGTAAAAGATGGAAATATACATGCCTATAGATGTGATGAGGTTGAATGTTTTTGGATATTGTTTACCTGAATGTATTATGCAATATCTGAAAATGTTCATCTGGTTTGAAGACTCAATAATGCTATGTTTAACTTTTTGACAAACCAATCAAATTTACTGACCTGACTGATAGTTTCGGACACCTTGACTCTCCGGTGTCCTTCTTCAGAGACTCTGAAACTGTCACTTAGCATTATTATGCAATATGTTGTATTTTAAAGTCACCATGAGAAGACATCGGGTAATTCGTTCAGGTTTAAACATTTTTGTGTATTTTCTTTTCCTGATAGCCACTAATTACTTAGGCCCGTAGCATGTCTTTTTTCACAACAGAAACAATTTTGAGTCTGGTAAAGAGCCAAAAGGAAGCGGTTCAACGTTTGCTGCATACTATAATGGAATAAAAGTAGCTCAAATATGGGGAGGGTATGCAGACGCCGACTCTGAAGCATTATGGAAAGAGAACACGATGACTGTGGCATACTCATGCACCAAAGGTGTCGCAGCCATCAGTATGGCACTCCTCGTTGATAGAGGTCTGATTGATTACAATGAGAAGGTTGCAACATATTGGCCAGAATTCGCCCAGAACGGAAAGGAAGATATAACAGTCGAAGTGCTTCTCAGTCATCAGGTACTTGCAGGTTGCTTAAAGGTTTAACAAGATTTTACATTTAAAAATATTTTCCCTTTCACCTAAGGGGCGTAGTGCCTATGCATTGCGGCAAAGTATGATCACCACCTTAAACAGACATGCAAACAGTGGTACAGACACAATGAATAATTGGTAGATGCCTACTATTGATACCTTGTGGCATGTTTACCGGAGAGGCCGGCCGCCGCCACAAAACGCATACGTACCATGGCGGTGAGAGGTGGTTAATGAAGACTTGTCTTATGAACCTTTCAACTAAATTAATCATATGTAGGCCCGTTGGTCTTACATGTATACACTTTTGGCGTAGTGGTTGCGATTCAAACTCCAGTCGAGTGTCTGGAATTCGGAACCCAGATGAAGTACACAAGCCATGCTTTTTTAGGACAGAATTTGCAGTGAGGTGTTCCGCAGTCTGTAGTACAAAACTTCATTGATCTTCGTCGTTTTTTCTTTACATTCGACAGGCTGGCATCCCTTTTACACCAGATGTGATGACGTATGATCTTCTGAAGGACCATGACGCATTAGGGAGGGCACTGGCTGCTACAACCCCAGAATGGAAACCGGGTTCTAGAACCGGATACCATGCCCTCACATTTGCTTCTTATTGTAGTCAACTTATTCAAAGAGTGGATTCTAAGAATAGAACGCTTGGCAGGTTCTTTGCTGAAGAAATAGCAATTCCATTTGGTAAGGTTTATTGTTGTTAAATCGATTTTTTTAGGTCAAGTTTTTTTTAATTTTAATTACGTGATTGTAGTAAAGTACTTTTTTGCGCCATAGGTGCGGCTGCATATAGTTTCTTAACATGTTGTACATTACAGGTTTTTTATGATTTGATGTTTCAAGAAACTATATACAGCACATTTGTCGGTGGCTTCAACTAAATGGGAATTCCAAATAACAAGTTAATGAGGAATGTTTGTCTAAGAGTTTAATTAATGATGTAATTACAAAAACAAGTAAATAGAACGGCCTCGAACCCATGTTGTTGTTAGATAATAGGTAAATTACCGTAATAATAATAATAATTCGATTTTTGTATAGCGCCTTACACAATAAAGTCTCAAGGCGCTGTGGACCAGATGTTACACCTTCATTTGACTTTCTACGCCCCTAAGGGTCCCGTCGTGTCCTGCTGCCCGAAAAACGATCGCTACATTCTTCTGTCCACAGCAGGGGATGTATGAACCGGTACACCGGGTAACCCTCTACTCATCTCGAAAGATGTACTGGGTTCTTTATAGTGCACACAAGCCTACGGTTTATAGTTCTTATCCGAGAAGACCTGTTCCACCACCAGAACCATGGTGCGAGCGGGCCTCGAACCCATGTTGTTGTTATTGCTTTGGCTCACGGTTCTCCTGCCTTAACCGCTCGGCCATACAACTCACTACAACTGTTTCAGGTTTCAATCAAGTACTCTTTATCGGAGTAAACTGAGAAGCATCATTGCTTTGAACTGAGTCCGGTATCTTTGGAATAATGTATTACCATTCCAATCGATTTTCTTAGACCGATTTCCGTATTAAGCATGTCGTTCGCTCTCTTGATGCAAAAGAATGGCATTACACACTTTGGGAAGTGGCTTGGGGAATATCAAAGCATGAAAATGCTATCTAAATGATTGAATATTCACTCCAGAGGAGTAAAGTAACTTCACTAACTCTTTGACAGAAAAGTGCTTGTTATTCACTCTTTAATAGTGTTCCCTTTAGGGTCACTCTCGCTTTGTCAATTTTACTACCGTAAAAATTGAATTTTTACTCATTTTAATTAGGAGAGTAGGCCTAATAATGATGTAAATTTGGTTGCAGGTATCGATTTTCATATAGGACTTCCATTGGAGGAGAACTATCGAGTAGCCCGGTTGACATTCGTATCAAATAATCAAGTTTTACGGGCACTGGCAGGCATCCTAGTGTACAACAACCGTAGGATGCTCTATGCTGCTCTACCATCAGATAGTCTTGTTAACAGATTGCTTGTCAACGGTGGTGAAGTTGGAGAGGTAATAAATGGTTAAATTGAATTGTGTTATGCCGGGCACTCACTACGTTGAGCGACGGCGTACTACCGTCGCTCCATGTGTGTGGGTGTCTGTGTGGTTTCCAGACGCGATGATAGTCTACTACTCGTCGACCGACGGTTTTTCAGTGATTTTAATGTTGAATCACTAAAAACCGTCGGCCGACGAGTAGAAGACTATCATCGCGCCTGAAAACCACACAGACACAGAGCGAGCGGTTATTAAAATAGGTGACAAATGGTGAAGCAGGATGTGAGACTGTTAATGTCATAAAGGACCTCATCATCATCATCATCATCATCATCATCATCGTCATCATCAACATCTTCATCATCATCATCATCATCATCAATATCTTCATCATCATCATTACAATGACCATCATCATCATCATCATCATCATCATCATCATCACCACCACCACCACCACAATCCGATGATCATGATCATCATCGTCATGACGATCATCACACCATTATGATTAACGATTTTACGGTGATGGCGATGGAGGTGAAAGTGACCGTTGACGAATTAATTATTATTCAAATGTCGCTTATCTTATTTGGTTAATATTTTATGATCTTATTTTATTTTCAGTTATGGCGATACAACGACCCTCTAATTCGGGCAATAGAAATTCCATCTTCCTTAGGAATTGGTACTGCAGAAGCATTAGCGAAAATATACGGTATCCTTGCAAACGGTGGAGTTGTTAATGGTAGAAAGTTACTATCTCCATCAATAATAAAGAAGTTAAACACGGTTGTTGTTTCTAAAATCGATGCTTTATTCAATTTTCTAAGTGAATTCAGCGTTGGAACAGTTATTAAAAAAATAAACGTAAGTTTTGTGACCCTTAAATGTAAACTCCGAGATTAATATTTATGTGGATACAAAAACAATTATGAGGTATCACCACGAAATAAGTCTCATGGAAGGAAAATTAAAAAATAAGTTATTGGTACTTTGTAATAGAGCATAATGTAAGCTGTAATCTAGACTTAAATGACATTCATTGGATACGTAGATCCAAAGATACGAGCATTTGCAGTTCCCCAAGTATGAAAACACAGTTTTCAGAAAATCACCCATAAAGCAATTGAAAAATAAAGAAACAAAAGACTATCAATCTCAGAAAATCCGCCTGAATGACACTTTCCTGCATGAAAACTGAATTAAAAAGTACAGTATATTGTAATGAAATTTAAGTACCATAGTACAATTGATTAAAAATAAATTTGGCCTATTTTTGTGATTATCTCAATTTGATCTCACCTACGATGCGACTCATTTTGTGGTGAGACCTTAAAATTAGTTATTATGATAAACTTTCAAAACTTTTGGATCATGAAGGAAAACACTTTCCAGAGTGGGTCGTAAATTAAGGTGGGTCTACTACGTATAGTGTTTGACCATATAAAAAAATCACATTACAAATTATCTATTCTTATAAAAACTTGACTTCTTTTCATTTATATTGAGTTAGGCCTATATTTGTTATGTGATTCTTGTTTCAAGCACAACCATTTCAAATTCTATATAATTTTCTTCTTCAACTACATCTTTAATTTGGGACTCACTTTGCTATGTTTTGGAGCATTATCTGACCGTTGAAATTCTGTGAAGTTTTATCTGTTAGGTCACAACTATTTTTTTTTAGATAGAATTTTTTACTGTGCCATTCCGACACACATAGATCGGTTCAATCAATTCCTGAATATAATTCATCTGTCTAGACAATGTTTTCCCCTCCCCTTTTAACTTGGACGAGTATATTTTGACCTTGAAAAACTCATTGTTTGCAATAATTATCTGTGGAAATTGCCTCTCATATCCCCAGGAACGCATCTTGTTTGAAAATTAGCCTAGAGGACCCTATACCCTAACAAACAACACGGAATTTAGCATCGGGCCCCATATCGGGCCCTCTCTATCCGGCATCGGGCCCCTCTATCTAGCTCTGGCTGGATCTGCCTCTGATCGTTAAACCGATTTTCTTGTTTCTTGCAGGGAACCGCAACATTTGGACATCCAGGATACGGTGGGCAAATGGCTGCTGCTGATATTAACGTGGGCCTTGGATACGCATACCTTTCCCGATATTCCTCTACGTATGGTTCCGGAAATGACCCAAGATATGAAATACTACGCGATGAATTATACAATTGTGTTAAGAAAATTAATAGTGGTAAATAAATAACGAAAATTAGTACATTTTAAAAGAGTGAAATCACTCTTTTGCAGTGAATTTAAAGAGTTCGTGTGACTTGAAGGGACCACTCTTAAAAGAATGAAGTATCTTCACTCCAAATGCACTTTTGTGGAGTAAATTTTCTGCAAAAGAGTGAGCGATTTCACTATACTTACGCTAAGAGTGTACGGTAGTTCCAATTCTAGAATCCCGATTTTATCCAGAGTTTGAACAAATCTCCTGAATTCTCACATGGATGAAAAACTAGATAAATTTTACATTTCAATATAATTATTTATATTGAAGAAATATTAGGGTGCGGCATTGGAGTGTATTGTAGTTTTGTGGCATTATGTTTGTGGATAGCATGCCTGCCTCTAGGTCACAAAGGTCCTGGATTCAAAACAGGCCGCAAACTTTCTTTCCCACCACCTGACAGCCAGTGGCGGCGCTACGGAGGGGGGGGGGGGGCGTCCCGTCGGGGGGAAAATAAAGGT